>CAUYRT010033289.1:0-70699 GCA_963574885.1 Lepilemur ruficaudatus | reverse complement strand
ATTAAAAATGGAATCACTATATGCTCCAGCAATTCCACTTCTGGAGAGATAGCCAAAAGAATCAAAAGCATCTTCAAGAGGCCGGGCGCAGTGGCTCACGCCTGTAATCCTAGCACTCTGGGAGGCCGAGGCGGGCGGATCGCTCAAGGTCAGGAGTTCGAAACCACCCTGAGCAAGAGTGAGACCCCGTCTCTACTATAAATAGAAAGAAATTAATTGGCCAACTAAAAATATATGTAAAAAAAATTAGCCAGGCATGGTGACACATGCCTGTAGTCCCAGCTACTTGGGAGGCTGAGGCAGAAGGATTGCTTGAGTCCAGGAGTTTGAGGTTGCTGTGAGCTAGGCTGACACCACGGCACTCACTCTAGCCCGGGCAGCAGAGTAAGACTCTGTCTCAAAAAAAAAAAAAAAAATTAGGGGCTTAGAGTGTACCGGCGGAGCAAGGGAGGAGTATGGAGTATGTAGAGGAACTGGAAGAATGCCTTCCAGGACGGAGGAGGAGGCTGGGGCCATGTAGGAATTATGGAGTGGGGAAAACCACTCTTTTCAATTAAGCCTTGCACTTTGTATAGGTTCTTGGAGACCAGGTGTAGTGATTCAGACTGTGCACTCTGAAGCCAGATTCTGTCAAGCTGCGTTCTGCCCCATACTAGGTGTGTAAAACTGGGCAAGTTACTAAATTATTCTGTGCCTCAGTTTTTTCATCTATAAAATGGGGGTGATGACATTAACCACTTCATAGATGGCAGTGCAGATTACATGATATTTAATGTTAGCAGAGCACACAGAGGGGTGTCTGGCATGTAGCAGGTGTTAATGATGTTTGGTTAAATAAATAATCGTATTAAAGTCTTAGAGTCCCTGGTGAAATTTATGTACCTAAGTAGATTACACTCAGCTTTTACTCCTCCAGCTTTCAGTTGCTACTGATCACGTCTGTAGCACTGTTGAGTTAGAAATAATTTTTCTCATACTGACTGCTATTTGCTAAGAGAATCTGAAGTGCTGTCACAAAATTCTTTTCAGTAGCACAGTAGGGTTAGGTTGACTTAATATTTTTTGGTAACTTTTTTTATAAACTTTAAAAAAGAAATTGATTATAAAATAGTTTAGACATAAAGAACAATACAGAGAAATAGTATAACTAGAGCATGCCTTTCCTTGACTCTCTGTTGGATAGTTTTTATAATTTCGGGTCTTCTCTGCCTCAGTTTCCCACACCCTTTGGGTCTACAAACAACACAGCAGGGAGAGGGAGGTTGGGTTTGGAACTGTAAAGAACGTAAAACAGTAGTTCCCAGCATGAGCTGCACCTCAGCATAGCCTGTGTGGGGTTTTTAAAATATATATATATATATTTTTTTTTTTCAGGACCTCTCTAGACTCATGAATCAAATCATCTGGGATAAGTCCTGGATAATAAAGACCACAGGTGTTTGCTATCTGGGATGCATTTCACAAAAGCTTTTTTTGTACGGGGTTTTCTTTTACCTGAAAAACATGCAAGGAGATTGTGGGAAGAGATGGTGAGAGAAGTTAAATGTCTTTCAGATTCTGTGGTATTGTGACCTTACATCTCCACTGTAATGTATTAAACAATCTTGTCCAAAAGTCATGGTATTAGATAAGGATTCCTTGCATGAATCATGGGCAAATTACTATCTTCTTTCTGCCTCAGTCTCCTCATCTTAAAAATGGGGATAATCATAACCTACCTTTTGAGTGTGAGGATTAAGATAGTTGCTTCACAGTAGTTACTGTCAGGCACAAAATGAAGCCCTGAGTAAATTATTATTGACAGTTTTGATTTCCCTCCAGTCAGAGTATTGTTTGGTTGAAGTTGCTGAATATGTAGTAGCTATGGGTGAAGCTGGTTCCTGCCTCCCTGGGCGGGTTATAGCCATAAAATCCCTAAAATAACATTTATAAAGTAGTTAACTAACTCCCAGGCACCTACAATTCTGTTAACTCGGAGTTTGCTTTCTCCTTTAGTTCAGAGTCCTGGGGATAATGAGGATGTTATCTGTCTCAGAGGGTTGTTGTGAAGATTAAATGTGGAGTGTATTCCATCAGAGCTTGGCATACAGGAGGTGCTCAAATTGGTAGTTACTGTCATCAATTGATGGACCCTTAGGTTGATTCCATATCTTTGCGATTGTGAATTGTGCTGTGATAAACATTTGAGTGCAGGTGTCTTTTTGATAAGATTATTTCTTTTCATGGGTAGATATACAATAGTGGAATTGCTGAATGAAACAGGGGGTTTACCTTTAGCTCTTGAGGAATCCCCATGTTGTTTTCCATAGAGGTTGTACTCGTTTGAGGTCCCACCAACAGTGTGTAAGCATTCCTTTCTCTCTGCATCCACACTAACATCTCTTGTTTTTTTACTTTAATAATAGCCATTCTGACAGGGGTAAGGTGGTATCTGATTGTGGTTTTAATTTGCATTTCCCTGATGATTAGTAATATTGAACATTTTTTCATAAGTTTATTGGCCATTTGTCTATCTTCTTTTGAAAAAAATGGTGTTAATTTCTTTTGCCTACTTTTTTGATAGAGTTGTTTTTTTCTTGCTATTTTGTTTGAGTTCTTTGTAGATTCTGGATGTTAACCCTTTGTCAGATATGTAGTTTGCAAATATTTTCCTCCATTCTGTAGGATGCCTTGATTACTCCCTTTGCTGTGCAGAAGCATTTTAATTTAATTAATTCTCATTTATTTATTTTTGTTGCTGCTGTATTTGCCTTCAGGGTCTTAGTCATAAATTCTTTGCCTAGGCCTATGTCTAGAAGAGTTTTACCTGTGTTTCTTCTAGAATATTTAGGGTTTCATCCCTTATATTGAATTCTTTAATCTATCTTGAATTGATTTTTATATATGGCAAGAGATATGGGTTTTGTTTCATTCTTCTGCATCTGGCTATTCAATTTCCCAGCACCATTTAATGAATAGGACATCATTTCCCCAGTGTATATTTTTGTCTGCTTTGCTGAAGGTCAGCTGGTTCTAACTATATGGTTTTGTTTCTGGGTTCTTTATTGTGTTCCATTTGTCTATGCCTCCACTTTTATACCAGTACCATGCTGTTTTGGTTACTATAGCCTTGTAGGATAATTTGAAGTCAGGTAATGTGATGCCTCCAGATTTATACTTTTTGATTAAGATTTCTTTGCTGTTACAGTTCTTTTTTGATTCCAAATGAAGCTTAGTATTATTTTTTCTAGATCTGTGAAATAAGACATTATTGTTGTTGGGACAGTATGTTGATGGGAATTGCATTGAATCTGTAAATCACTTTGGACCAAATGGACATTTTAACAATGTTGATTCTACCAGTCCATGAGAATGGGATGTTTTTTCCCATTTGTGTGACCTATCATTTCTTTCATCAGTGTTTTGTAGTTCTCCTTGTAGAGATCTTTTGCCTCCTTGGTTACGTATATTCCAAAGTATTTTATTTTCTTTGTAGCTATTATAAATGGCATTGAGTTCTTCATTTGACTCTCAGCTTGACTGTTATTAGTATATAGAAATGCTACTGATTTATGTAGATTGATTATGTAACCTGAGACTTTGCTGAATTTATTTGTGAATTCTAGGAGTCTTTTTGTGGAGTCTTTAGGGTTTTCTAGATACAAGATCATATTGTCGGCAGAAAACAGAGACAGTTTGACCTCTTCTTTCCCAATTTGGATGCCCTTTCTTTCTTTCTCTTGCCTAATTGCTCTGGCTAGGCCTTCCAATACTATGTTGAATAGAAATTGTGACAATGGGCACCCTTGTCTTGTTCCAGTACTTAGGGAGAATGCTTTCAATTTTTCTCCATTCTGTATTGTACTGGCGGTGGGTTTGTTCAAATGGCTTTTATAATTTGGGGGTATATTCCTCATATGTTTAGTTTATTGAGGGTTTTTATCATGAAAAGGTGCTGGATTTTGTCGAATGCTTTCTCTGCATCTACTGAGATGATCATATGGTCTTTGTTTTTCCTTCTGTTTATGTGGTGAATCACATTTATTGGTTTGCATATGTCAAACCATCCTTGCAGCCCTGGGATGAAACCCACTTGATCATGGTGAGTCGTAAGGGATATAGGTGTGTGATTTTCTTTTTTTGTTGTGTCCTTTCTTGGCTTTGGCATTAAGGTGATACCAGCTTCATAAAATGAGTTAGGATTATCTCCATCTCAATGTTATATAATAATTTCTGTAGGATAGGTGCCAGTTCTTCTCTGTAGGTCTGGTAGAATTCAGCTGTGAATCTGTCTGGTCTAGGGCTTTGTTTTGTTGGAAGATTTTTTTATTACTGCCTCAATCTTGCTGCTTATTATTGGTCTGTTTGCGATTTCTATTTCTTCCTGATTCTGGTTTGGGAGGTCATTTGTTTCCAGGAGTTTATCCATTTTCTGTGGGTTTTCTAGTGTGTATACATAGAGATTTTCATAGTATTCACAGATGATATTTTGTATTTTTGTAGTATCAGTTGTAATGCTTCCTTTTTTATTTCTGATTGAGGTTATTGGAGTTCTTTCTCTTTTATTTATGGTTAATCTCATTAGTAGTCTATCAATTTGTTTATCATCTTTTCAAAGAATCAGTTTTTTATTTTGTTGATCCTTTGTATTTTTTTGATTTCTATTTCATTTAGTTGTTCTCTGGGCTTTATTATTTCTTTTCTTCTGCTGGCATTGGGTTGGTTTGTTCTTTTTCTGATTCCTTGAGATGTGACATCAGGTTGATGATTTGTGAATTTTGATCTTTTTGATATAACATTTAAGGCTATGAGCTTTTCCCTCAGCACTGCTTTTGCTGTATTCCATAGATTTTTGAAAGCTTTTTTTCCCTTCGTCATTTAGTTCGATGCATCTATTGATTTCCAGATTAATTTCATCATTGACTCAAGGATCATTCAGCAGTAGGTTGTTTAATTTCCATGACTTTGTGTGGATTTGAGAGTTTCTCTTGGAATTGATTTCTAATTTTATTCCACTGTGATCTGATAAGATGCATGGTATGATTTTTATTTCTCTGAATTTGCTGAGACTCATTTTGTGGCCTAATATATGATCAATCTTAGAAAATTGTTCCCTGTGCTGATAAAGAGAGTGTTCTGTAAATGTCTGTTAGGTCTATTTTTTTCTAGAGTCCATTTGAGTAGAGTATTTCTTTGTTGATTTTCTGCTTTGATGATCTGTCCAGGTTAGTCAGTGGGGTGTTGAAGTCTACAGCAAATATTATGCTACTGTTTGTTTCTTTGCTTAAATCTAGTAGAATTGTTTTATGAATCTGGGAGCTTCTGTGTTAGGTGCATGTATTAATAAATTTAGGATTGTTATGTTTTCTTGCTGAATTGTCTCTTTTATCATTATATAAAGACCATCTTTGTCTATCTTTACTGTTGTTAATTTAAAGTCAATTTTATCTGATATGAGAATGGCTATACCTGCTCACTTTTGATTTCCATTTGTGTGGAATATTTTTTTTCCATCTCTTTACCTTGAGTCTGTGTGAGTCCTTGCAAGTTAGATGGGTTTCTTGCAGCATATAATTGGGTTATGATTGTTCATCCTTTCAGCCAGTCTATGTTTTTTAAGTGGAGCATTAAGACCATTCATGTTCAGTGTTAGTATTAATTCGTGGGATACTGTTCTGTTCATTATGTTGAATGATACCTTGTTTTGTTTTCCCTCTTGTGCTATTATTTTATAAAAGCTGTGAACTTTAACTTTCAGATGTCTTTACACTGGTTGGGTATCTTTTGTGCTGTTCTAGCTGTAGTGCTCTTTTGAACATTTACCATAGGGCAGGTCCAGTAGTGACAAATCCCTTAGTGTTTGCTTGTCTGCAAAAATCTTTATTTCTCCATCATTTATGAAACTTAGTTTTTCAGGATACAAATTTTTTGGCTGGCAGTTCTGTTTAAGAATACAAAAAATGGGGTCTAATCCCTTCTGGCTTGTAAGGTCTCCACTGAGAGAGAAGTCTGCTGTTAGCCTGATGGGTTTCCCTTTGTAGGTTAGTTGTTGCTTTCATCTTCTAGCTCATAGAATTTTCTTCATTTTGACTTTGGCCAGGTTAATGACTATGTTTCTTGGAGAAGTCCTATTTGCTATGAATCTTCCTAGTGTTTGATGACCATCTTGTATCTGGATATCTGAATCTTTGGTGATACCAGGGAAATTTTCCATGCTTTCTGCTTTTTCTTCTTCTCCTTCAGGGATACCCATAATTCTTATATTAGCTCACTTTACATAATCCCTTATTTCTCTGGGTGATTCTTCACTCTTTATTCTCTTTTCTGCATCTTTGACTGGCTTAGTTCAAAAGCCTTATCTTCTTCAAGCTCTGAAAGTCTTTCTTTTGCTTGATCTAGCCTTTTGTTGAAGCTTTTTGCTGTGTTTTGAAATTCCCTATATGACTCTTTCATTTTTTTCAGTTCTGTTATATCCTTTTTTATGTTGTCTGTCTCTTTAGTCACTGTTTCATTTTTTTCATTCATGTCCTGAAGTAATTTTTTTGGCTTGTGTTGGTTTTCAACTTTCTCTTCAATCCCATTCATCTTTTTTGATATCCATATTCTGAATTTCATTTCTGACATATCAATAATTTCCTTTTGGTTGGGATCCATTGCTATAGGTCTATTATGATCCTTTGTGGGTATCAAACTGGCTGTTTTTTCATGTTGCCGGAGTTTTTTTTTTTGCTGGTTTCTTCTCATGTGAAATATCTTCTCTCAGTTCAGTGCAGATGGGTTTGCTGTGCACCTGTTCTCCTTTGCTGGGAGCTCTCCTACTTAGTGAGAAGAAGGTGCATTTGTGTCCTATTCCAGAATATTGATCCTGTAGGAGAGTGGGGGATACACTGAGATCCTGTAATATAGCTGTTCTGTATTGTACCATTCCCCTGTGGTTGTCACAGTCCAAGCCGGTGCTAGAGGATCTTCATGTGGAGTAGTAGGTTAGTCCCCAGACCATTGTTGAAAGCTTAAGCAGGGGGATAGGTGAGTTCCTTTCAACAGAGGTGAGCATTGTGGGAGATTGCTCTGCCCAGGTCTCCCTGCAGTGGTGGCAGTGGGTGCTGGGCAGGGCTATCTAGGTAGTGGCCACTATTGTCAGGGCTGCAGGTGTTTGTTCCACCCAGGTCCAGATGCAATGGCAGCATGTGGTGGGAGGTGGCTCATGGCTAGCAGGTCCATGGCTGGACCACGGACATGGTGTCATGTGGTTCCATGGGAGTGTGTGAGGTTTATTGGGAGGGGTGTGAGGCTGCTGGGGCTGTGCTATTGGATGGCTGGGGTTCTCTCCCATGCAGGTCCTGTTGAGGCTGTTGCTATGGTACCACTTGTGGGGTGTTGGTGCCCAATCCACTCAAGTTCCCTGGTGGGGGTTGCAGGTGCTCAGCTCCCAGTCTTGGGGTGCACAAGAACTCTGCTCTCCCTGCTGTCTTCCTGGCCTGGCAGGGGGGATGTGGAGGTGGTTGCAGTGAAGCCAATCCCTTTGTAGACCAGTTGCTCTGGACTCAAGAGCTCAGAATGGTGTCAGGGAGAGACTCTTTGTCAGTGTAGAGAGTGATTTGTTCCTTTTTAATGTTGTATGAATATGCCACCAATTTGTTCACCTGTTGATGAATATTTGATTTTTGTTCAGTGTTTGGCCATTGTAAATAGGCTGTGATGACCATTCTCGTAGAAATCTCATTTATCTTGGATAAATGTCTTAAAGTGAATTGCCTAGCCATAGGGAGGGGTATATTTAACTGCCAAACTAATTTCCAAAATGGTTTATCAGTTTACACTTCACTTATCACCAGCAACCACCAGCCACTTATCAAAAATCCAGTTGTTCCATATCCTTGTTAATATCTGATATTGTCTGTGGGTGTGAAATCGCATCTCATTATGGTTTTCAATTATATTTCCCTATTGACTAATGATGTTAAGCACCTCTTCACATACTTATTGGCCATTCCTTCATCTTTTGTGAACTAAGTCTTTTGCCTATTTTTATTGGTGATGTTTTTGATTTGTTGGAGTTCATTATATATTCTAGATAGGATTTTTAAATGAGATATAAGTATACATGTATAGGAAAATGAAATATTAAAATATTTTAAAATCATATCAAAAACAATTAGGAACAAATCTAATGAAAGATGTGAAACAGCTTTACACACAAAACTGCAAAATATTGTTGAGAGAAATTAAAGAAGATGTAAGTAAATGAGAGGCATACTTTGTTCATGCATTAGAAGACTTGATATTATCAAGATTTCTGTTCTCTCCAAATTGATCTATAGTCAATGCAATCCTAATTAAAATCCTACGTGTCTTTTTTTGAAGAAATTAACAAGTTGATTCTAAAATATATATGGAAATGCAAGGGATCAAAAATAGCCACAAAAATCTTCAAAAGAACAAAGTTGGAGAACTACACTGCTAATTTTTATGCTACTTAATTTTAAGACTTACTGTAAAGCCACAGTAATCAAGTCATTGTCATCTTGATATACGATATACAAATAGATCAATGAAACAGTCCAGAAGTAGACCTACCTATGTACTATCAGTTGATTTTTGCAGAGTGGGTAAGTCAATTCAGTCAAGCAGCCCCTGGATGCTTCAGTTCAGATACCATTTAAGGACCATCTGAAAAAGGAGTACAAATCCTGCTTGCTGTTTGAAAACCATCTATTGATACCTTCTGATGAGATCAAGAAAGAACTAGCATTAAAGTTTAGAGTGAGGGTCAGCAGTTTAGAAGAAAATCTTAGGACAGTGGAATTCTCCTAAGACATGCTTCATCACCAAGGCCCTGAAGGCACAACAGTTGATAGTGTGTGCCATCAAGACATCCTGAAAACAAAGACTTAACCAACTTATTCTGCTCATCTTTTCCTTTTCATGTGTGTATCAGAGAGAGAGATAGCTACCTCTTTAAATAAGTCCAAAGAACTTTTTCCATAAACACAAAATTAAAATTCTAGGTGACAAGAAAAAGTTGATTTAATAGGCAGTAATTTTTCTTCCTTGGTGGTACATCTTGCTATTGATGCCATCTTCGAGTTGATGAAATATGTCCTAGTTTACAAAATTTAGATGATAGATGAATTTAAAAAAACCACCGGAAATCTGAGAGATAATTGTTAATATTTTGGTGTCAATATCCTGGTAATTCTCTGTATAATATAGACACACACATGGGTATTTATAGGCATGTATGCTACATATGATTTTGTCAGGTCTAATTCTTCTAGTTTATATTTTAAATGACTGGTTAGTATTGCATTGTGTGGTTACACTGTAATTTGAGTGTATCTCTAAATGACGGTAAATCCTGAAACTTCATGCTGGTCTCTCTTCAGAACTCCCCTCAGTAGTGCCCGACACTGCCCTCTTCCTTACTCTTCCCAACCGTGTGTCCTCAGTCTTTTTATCTTGGCCACTCTGACAGGCCACACAGTGAGACCCTTTCTCCTCAAGGGCATTGAAACCTCTCACAGTGATCTGCCTTTGAGCAACGGAAAAAGACAAATGTTAGAATCATTAGGAAGTGGGAATTGGTGTGAATTGGTGATTAGATACATTTATGTCATGTCCCAGGCATCTCACCACCTCTTTGTCCTCCTGTACATGACTGACCATGGACAATGTGCTCTTGAGGTCAGTGCCAGACACCTGCCAGTCCCAGGGTACCTGAGCCTGCTCCTCCCTCCACCCTCCTCTCCAGGTTCTCCTGGTTCACTGATCTCCAGCCCTCAGGTCTCCTTTGTGCTACTAGAGGGCTCACATCTGTGCCCACCCAGGGCCTTTCTCTCTGCTGCTCCACCTATCTGGAATGCCTCTGGACAGCTGACTGTCTCCCGTTCTCCAGAGCTCAGCATGGCCATCCCCTCTGCAGAGACGCCTTCCCCTTTTCACCCTCATCCTCTGTATTAGTCATACTCTTCATTCCTCATAAACTTTTATCTTTGTCTCTCTCCTTGTTCACCACTCTATCCCTAGTGCCTAGCACTTAACACTCAAATGTTGCTTGACTAAATCAGTCATATTGAATAGTGTTGGATAATCCAGAGTTGAGAGGAACAGAAATTCTTTGTTATCCAAGAGGGCAGTAGTAGGTCCAACAAGCTATGGCTCCCAGAAGGGGGCAGATCGATTGGCTTTCAACAGAGTTACTGAGCGGTGGAGCAAGTGCCTTCCTTGGGGGAGTAGTCAAGAAGTGACTCAATATCATTGAAACAATCCTTGCACTGGAATTGGGGTTGGCTAGATCATTACTAAGGCCCTTTTGAACCCTTAGAACTGTGAGATGAGGGTTATCTGTGCCGTTACTAATCTACTACACTTGTTTCAACTGCAGATCTGGATTTTACCACTAGATGGCAATAAAAGATTCCTTTGAAACCAGTAAACGCTGATTAGAACTGATGCCGAAGGTGAGAAAGCACATTTTTCATTGCATCAAGGGTATACCTTGATGCACACTTGAAACAAAAGTGTGATGAAAATTTTAACACTATGTGTAATACACGTTATTTTCTATTTTACTCTATTCTACTTCATTTTTTTAAAAAATGCTCCTTTGCAAACTGATTTCATCATATTAATGAATCACAACTCAGTATTTGAAAACCAGTATTTTAGATAATTGAACTAGTTTAATGTTATGAAATGCTGTGTGTATTTGTTTTCCTTGGACACACCGGACATGTACAGCAAATCCTGTTCATTAGTGAATGCTTTGCACGTGTCTGCGTTGAGTTGCCGCATGGAGTAGCTGAATGTATGTGCTTCCTTACGAGTGTCTGTGGATGAGAGAGACTGTGGGAGACGTGCTTGTGCATAATTCACCTACTGTAGTCAAGGCAGAAGTAAGCCTGTTGGTTTATACAAGGAAAAGCTGTATTATCTGCTTCTCAGAGCTCAGATCCTACCTTTGAAACACAATACACAGACCCCTTAAATTTCAGCTCACTTATCAAGCGAACGGAAACGTGGTTATTACTCAGGGTGTCAGCTAGGATACATTAGGCTACAAGTAACAGAAGCCTGGCTCAAGTTGCCTTAAAGGGTGAAAAGACTTCTTATCTCTCAGAATATACGTTGAGCTGTAGAGCAGTCTGCAGGCCCACGGCAGCTGAGCGTGCCTTAGAGATCCACATTCTTTTCATGACTTGTCAGTTGTCCTAAGGCTGGGTCTAATGGTTGCTAGAAGGCTTCCAGTGATAATCAGGGTTTCAGCTCCCAGGCTTGAAACACTAAGCTTTATTTACCTCCTTAGTGTAGACTGGGGTAGAGAGAATTTAGGCTACCATAGCACTTTCCAGGTTGTGCTTGTTTTGTTCATTTTTTTTCCTGGTTTCCCCACTATGACCTCCCTAAGGGTGAAATGACTGACACCTAATATAGAGTTGGGAGAAACACTTAGGTTTAGTGATATTTGTCAAATATTTCTGAGTGTCCCTTCCTCTGGCCTCAGAACTTTTTGTTTAGTTGTTACTACTTCTGGCCAATGAGTTTGCTGAATGAATACATGGTTGCAAGTCTTCTATATGAGATAGGAGATGAGGTTATTTGCTATTTAGGGTTCTCTGAAATAAGTTAGCAGTATGAGGAAAAAGAGATGAGAAGTGACCACCTTGGACAATGCGACTATAAAGATGAAAGGATGGATAGCTTTTACATTTGTAATGATGCACTACATGTGCGTTTGTTGGCCTTTTGAGGTGGATCCTTTTCCTCTGGATTCTTCACCTGGTTCCTGGGAACTTGGCCATGGAACCTTGGCCTGAACCTGCTAACCTCTCCTCACCTGCCTCCTTTTTCATCCCTTGCAGATCTGCAGTAAGCATCGGCTACTGGCATGACCCTTTCATCTAGCGCTGTGACACTGACTAGAGAGAGGAAGCCCTTAAATTAACAGAGGCCAGTGACCATCTCCCTCCCCAACATCTCCTCAGCCAAAAGCCTGAGGTCGTAGAGACTCATTCTTACAGGGAGTTCCCAGCATGCACCCTTTCCAACAGTGTATGAAAGTGCTGACTTCCTGATATCCTCACCAACATAGTGTGTTATGAACTTTTTTACTCTTCGTTAATCTGATAAATGAAAAATGGCACGTTACTGCAATTTTATTTTCTATTCCTCTGATAGGTGACATTGGTCATAATTTTCATATGTTTAAAACCCATTTATGTATCTTTTATTGTAAACTGTTCATGTCAGGAATTACTGTTTTTTAAATTTAAAAAATATAAATATTTTCCACATTTCTCTTCTACTGATTAAAATAAATGTGAAACTGCTTTATAAAACTCATGTGAGGATGAGAGTCTCAAATACTGTATCATTCTTCTACTCTGTTTCAGTAGAGAAAGGGTTCCATTTTGCCTACAGCTCGTTTAGATGTGTGGCCTGTTTCTGTGGATTTAATTGGGTTCTTCCGTGAAGAGACTTTCTAAAGGCATTTGTCTATTTCGGAGTGAGCCTATGTGAGTTTTCACCCCTCTTGTCTGTCTTTCTGAATCTTCCCTAAGGCTGGAGATTGTAAGGTCCCTGCCCAGCTGCACAGTTTGAAGGTGGCTAAGTGCAGAGGTGTTGGGAAAATAGGCTAAGAGACGTGAAAGGTTTCAGGAGTTTTGCAGGGCTTTGCCTTGAAGGAATCTGTGGACATGTTAGTTCACAGACTAGAAGCTGCTCCCAACAATGGAGGCATTGTCAGAGGATGTCTGCAAAGCAACATGTCTTTGATGCTGCCGGCCATCGCCTTGAGCTTTTTTGCAGAGCAGAAACTCAGTTTGGGTCCTTGGCAGAGAAGCTGATTAAAATGCCTGCCCCACAGATAACGTGCAGCTGGAACTATCTTAAACTTCAAGGCTATTCCTGCTTCACTCCTGACCACATGTCTCTGTATTTAGAGAAGTAGATTAGATTAGTACACAGACTCAGTGTTCTCACTTTATACATTTTTATCTTTGTTTTTTTCTTTTTTTGAGACAGAGTGCCGTGGCGTCAGCCTAGCTCACAGCAACCTCAAACTTCAGGACTGAAGCAATCCTCCTGCCTCAGCCTCCTGAGTAGCTGGAACTACAGGCATGCATCACCATGCTCAGCTAATTTTTTCTATTTTTGGTAGAGATGGGGTCTCACTCTTGCTGGCCTTGAACTCCTGAGCTCAAACGATCTGCCCACCTCGGCCGCCTGGAGTGTTAGGATTACAGGCATGAGCCACCATGAGTGCGAAGGCTTCTTAATAGTTTTACCTACACTGCCCTTCCCCCGCCCTTCTAAATTAGTTATTTAAATAAAATCCCAATTCGTATATGTAAAAAATTTTTAATAAACAATAGTTTTAGCTTCTACTCAGAGGTTGAGTCAGGAGGATCTCTTGATCCCAGGAGTTGGAGGCTGAAGTGAGCTATGACCACAGAGTGAGACCCTGTCTAATAAATAAGTAAATAAATAAATACCTTATTTTTATATTTAAAAAGATTTTAATAAACATGAGTTTCGGCTTGTGCTTTAGAGATGTCTAATCCTTACAGATTGGAAATATTTTTCAAGCATTATTTTTTCCAATTTGTCCTATGAGAATAAGTTTTTTACCCTTTTCTTATATAAAATCATATTAATATGCTTTTAAAGTGTGATAAATAGCAGTTCTTATTCTCTGGGAACGGGAAGTACTACCGAGCTGGTTAGAGCTCGGAGTTGAAGGAAGCTTCACTGGACTCTGAGTCAATTATTTTTATTACCCATGACAAAGAAGTTATTTCAAAAAGTTTTATTTGATTGATAATAGGAAAGAAATTAGATGGCCTAAAACTGTTGGAACATTTAGAAAATTCTTGTGAGCATATCTTTAGCTATTTTGAGGTATAGCAAGGCTTAGCTATCTAACAGGAGACCTGTATCCATTGAATTTTTACTGTATGTGTGCAGCATCTACAATTAAACCAAAGGCCTTTTTAGCCTGGTTCCTTCTTGGAACAACAGCAGTATGTATTTCCCATTTCTTTTTTTCTTTTTCTTTTTTTATTTTGTTGAGACAAGGTCACTCTCTCTCTGTTGCCCAGACTGGAGCACAGTGGCATCATCACAGCTCACTGCAACATCAAACTCCTGGGCTCAAGCAATCCCGCTCCTTCAGCCTCGTAAGTAGCTGGGACTACAGGCACTCGCCACCATGCCCAGCTAATTTTTCTGTATTTTGTAGAGATGGGGACTTGCTACGTTGCTCAGGCTGGTCTTGAACTATTGGCCCGAAGTGATCCTCCCACCCCAGCCTCCCAAAGTGCTGGCATTACATGTCAGCCACTGTGCTGACCTGAATTTTTGTGTGTAACTTTAATGCGGCACCATTGACATTTGGGGCCAGATAATTCTCTGTTCCGGAGGGTTGTCCTGGGCATTGTTTGACATTTAGCAGCATCTCTGGCTTCTACCCACTACAAGCCAGTAACACACCCAAGTCGTGAGAATCAAAAACGTCTCCAGACATTTTCGGATGTTCCCTAGTGGCAAACCTAGTGGATGAGAACCACTGCTTTAAATCAGTAATGACCAAGTCTGAGTAGTGAGGATTTTCATAACCATCTTTTCACTCTTGCCATGTATATACATTGATTAAGTTTTTAAACCATATTACGGTGTTATATTTTTAGGGTTTCTCTACTCTCTTAAATTCTCTTAGAAATCAAACCTCTAAAGAAGTACTGAGCACAAAGAACTACCAGTAGCAATACAGAGGTTTTACATCAATGTGAATTGGTTTCCAGAACAGGGTGAGTATGGTCTGTTGCTTTAGAAAGTTTTTCTGTAAGAATCACACAGAATGCTTTTGGTCCCCTTTCATTTTTCTCTTGTGAAGTAGAATACAGAAAAAGAAGGGACTGTGGACTCATTTTGGGGAGCAAGTTATTTTTCCCACCAGCTCTTAGAAGCATTCCAAACGTACCAGGGTTTTTCTGTCATTCCCATGATCTCTTGCCAGTTGCTAGATTTTATTAAAATAGCACATTTTCCCAGAATAGTAAAACTCCTTTGAAATTTCCTGCAAGCCTGTGTCCTCCACAAACATGTTCTGTTCCCTGAAAAGTGATGGTAAAGCATCCATTGAGGACAGAACATGGACCTGTTATTTCCACACAGCTGAGTAGCCCAACTTAAGAGGAGCAATGGAATCGTGATGGTGGCGTGTGTTCCTAGAGTCATCAGATCGAACTGTTGGAAGGATCTCAAGATCAGCCCATCCAGAGCTACCCGTGTATTATGCTAACATGCTACAGCATACAGTTGGGCCACTGCTGGGTGGCAGGGGAGCCTCAAGTCCCTGATCCCCTCACCTCTGCTGTACTTGGTGCTCAGTTAATAGGAGTCAGCAGAATGACATGCAATTTTTGCTTCTCGTACTAACTTTTGATCCTCATCTCAGATATCTCCCTGAACTACATGGGACCAGGCAACTGCATGCTTCCAAATTCTGGCATGTTATTTGTTGTTGTTTGGTTAGGGGTGGAAAAACTCCTTCCAAATGTTCTTAATATATTTGTTATTTGCAAGAAGTCACACAGGCATTTGGGAAGTGTTTCTTTTCATAATAGGGCAGACAAGTGCCTTCATATTTTTTATACTGCTTTCCTGACTGGTGCGTTGTGGCTCCCTGGGGCTGACTTTGACTTCCCTGCTTGCCCTTTATTGCTTCTGTGACATCTGGTAGGCTCCCAGAAGGGGTATTTTTTTTTTTTTTTTTTAGACAGAGTCTCACTCTGTTGCCCAGGCTGTAGAGTGCCGTGGCGTCAGCCTAGCTCACAGCGACCTCAAACACCTGGGCTCAAGCGATCCTTCTGCCTCAGCCTCCCGAGTAGCTGGGACTATAGGCATGCGCCACCATGCCCGGCTAATTTTTTTAACGTATATTTTTAGTTGTCCAATTAATTTCTTTCTATTTATAGTAGAGACAGGGTCTCACTCTTGCTCAGGCTGGTCTTGAACTCCTGACCTTGAGCGATCCACCCGCCTCGGGCTCCCAGAGTGCTAGGATTACAGGCATGAGCCACCGCGCCCGGGCCCCCAGAAAAGGATATTTTTTAGCTTATGGTATGTGGCCAAATGTATCTGAATCACACAAGTGGGATTATGAAGACAGCACAGGAGAACCTACTTACATGCTGTGGTTCCACCTGTTCAGCACTCTTTGCTGAGACTTCTCAGAGCCAAGAGAACCACCTGAGTTACTAGCAGTGATACAGGATGGCTCTTAGATGTTTCAGCTCCTTCCATGGTTTGTTCCCTTGAGGAAGTTGAGTAGGTAATACTTGGAGTAAACAATGCAACAAATTTTTGTTAACTTTCTATTCAAAAAATTTCAAGCATACACAAATACGTTGTGACTAGATTGTGAACCTCCATGTACCCATCTCCTAACTTTATTGCTAATTTCATTTGTACCAGTGGTTCTGAAAGTGTAGTCCCAGAATAACAGCATCAACACCATCTGGGAACTGATCAGAAATGTAAATTCTATTGAAAGATCTCCCGAATCAGGAACTCAGGAGGTGGAGCCTATTACAGATGAGATCTTACTTATGTTGCTCAGGATGGCCTAGAACTCCAGAGCTCAAGCTATCCTCCCACTTTGGCCTCCCAGAGTGCTAGGATTACAGGCGTGAGCCACCGTGCATGGCCCAGGTTTTGTATTTTTTTTTTAATCTCAAACTGGCTTTTTTAATATTAGAGCCACTGAAAAGTCTAGGAGACATATTCAGGTTATTTGGTATGGTAAAATGATATAGGAAGTCTTGTCAAATATGAAATGGTGTTTAACTTTCTTTGGGTTATATTTGTATAAACACATCATTAATGTATATTCCAAAATCACATGAGATTCCAAAAATTCTGATATGTCTTGGTGTATGTCCATCAGTTGTAATTATGGTTGTTATGTTAACCAAATTTCTTTGTCTCTTTAACCATGGCTAGTCTAAGACTTTCTGTCATCTGTAGACAATTGTTATTTTACTTTGATTCTTCTCAGAAAAGTTTTTAACTGGCTACAATCCAAAATTTACTTCAAGCAAATTTATAGAAAGGACTCTGACAGGTGCTTTTAAATACAGTTGCAGCTGATAGCTTGTAAGATCACACCATTTGGAAGAGGAAAATTTCTAAGACTAATTAAAAAGCTGATGCATTCATCAGGATTGGTAACATCAAACAAAACAAAAATTAATTACAAAAACGATAGTCATAGAGTAAACAAAGAAATTAGCATATAAACAATGAGATCTTTTTCTTACACTGCAAATTAAAAAGATTGATAAAATCTAGTGTTGATAAGGATATAGTAAAACAGGCTCTCTTGTGCATACTTGATGAGGATATAAATATATATAAATATATTTTGACAATATGTATCAAAGAGTAAAATATCAAATGCTTTGACCCAGTAACTCTATTTCTAAGAATTTACCCATGGGGATTAACAGGTAAGTGTAAAAAGATTTACATGTAAGTGTGTTCAATGTCACACTAATTATAGTAGGAAATTAAAATGGAAGCTACATAAATGTACTTCAATCCAGAGTACCTAAATTAGCAGGTTTGCTTTTTTTTTTTTTGAGACAGAGTTTCACTCCATCACCTGGGCTAGAGTGCAGTGGCTTCATCATGGCTCACTGCAACTTCAAACTCCTGGGCTCAAGTGATTGTTCTGCCTCCCAGGTAGCTGGGACTACAGGCATGCACCACCACACCTGGCTAATTTTTCTATTTTTTTTTTTTTTTTTTTAGAGTTGGGGTCTCGCTCTTACTCAGGCTGGTCTTGAACTCCTGGCCTCAAACAATCCTCCTGCCTCAGCCTCCTGGACTGCTAGGGTTACAGGAATGAGCCACTGCACCCAGCTGTAAGTAGTTTTTAAAATGATGCTATGGATTAGGGGTTGGCAAACTGTAGCCTATGGGCCAACTCCGGGTTAGTTGCTTATTTTATAGACTGCAGGCTGAGAAGGTTTTTACAGTTAGCAAGTATTTGCATAATATCCTCCTGTTTCAGTAAATCTGAAATATTTACTACATGGCCCTTTAAGAAAAAAATCTCTGCCAAGCTGTTGTAGATCTGATTGCAGAAATGTTGGAACAAAAAGGCAGTTTATAGAACAGCAGGTATCATATTCCAATTTGATAAAATTAAATATATGACTGCACAGAGATATCTGAAATATGATTACCCATGTATCAACTGTCATTATTTTTGAATGGTACAAAATATATATTGTAAATTCTACCTTTGACCATAAAAGTAGGCTTAACTAAATAGAATGACATCATGTTCAATATTGTAATGAGGTCAGTTCTCTTTAAGGTATAAATTTAATGCCACTGTCAACAGAAAAGAACCCAAACTCTGTAAAATAATTTAAAGAGGTATATTCTGAGCTGAACATGTGTGACCAAGGCTAGAGAGCCACGCCCAGGAAGCCTTGAGCAAGTCGTCTCCTTGGGGTTTGTTACAGTCTCATTTTATACATTATGTGTAATTCCTGTCTCACTAAAAAGTCATAAATCAATACATGGAAGGCATATATTGGCTTGGCCCCAAAAGGCATGACATCTCAAAGCAGGGGATTACAAGTTATAGGTGGGTTTAAAGATTCTTTGATTTGTAATTGGTTAAAGAAATGGAGCTTTGTCTAAAGGCTTGGAATGTTTTAAATTAAAATAAGGAAGTCTGTTAATCAGAGAGAAGCCACCGGACATAGACCAGACTCAAGTGATCTGTTAAGTAAACTGGTGACCTGCAGGTATAGTTTAACCTTTGTCTTACATGGCCTTCGGTTTCTTCATGATTTTGTGTCTTATTTTTACAAAAAATAACTCCAAGAAGGACAGAGCATCACTAGATATGTCTAACCTCTCTTCTCATCACAGGCAACTCAGCTTTAAAGTTTTCTGTTTAGTTTGGCAGGGGTCCATTTGGCCAAGAAGGGGTCCATTCTTAAGATTTCATTTTATTTCACCCCACCTTATGTAAGGCACAACAAGAGTTTGGGAGAACCTGGCAAAATGATATTAAATATATTAGTTATAATAACAGTAGCCGCTGTAACACAAACTCTTAATCCCAAATGACTTAAACACATGAACGGGTTTTCTTTGTTCTTCTTTAATCACTCCGGAGTGTTCAGCAGGAGGCCATCTACACAAGGATTCGGGGACCAGCTCTTTCCATCTTGTCTCTCCACTATTTTCAATAACTGGCTTCCAGAGTTGTCAGAGAAGGAGAACAAAAAAAGTAGAGGGGAAGACCCAGTACTTAGCCACATCAGGCCAAAAGTGACCCATATTAGTCAGATATAGTAATATAGCCACAGCTTAGATGAAAGGGGCCTAGGAAATGTAGTCTCACACTGGGCAGCCGCTCCCCTGGCCACACCCAAAACGCTATGGAAGGAGAAATTGAATCTTTGGGGGATCACTAACCTAATCTGCCAACACTGAATTTCCAAAGGAAAAGTAAATGTGTGGGAATATCCAGGAACATTATGAGAAGGAAGAGAATTAGAGAAAACAAGCTCTACCAGATACCAAACCATAATGATTAGAATAGTTTAGAACTGGGGAAGAAATATATAAATGAGTCACTGCAACTGAAAAAAGAGCCTACGAATATCTGGTCATAAAAGAATGTGGATTAATTAATTTTTACTATTTGAAATGGGAAAGATTTTTCTGAGCAGGACAAAAACACATAAAATATACAGAAAAAGACAATCTGGAAGAAGGTATAAAAGTAATCCAATGGAGGAAAGATAGCCTTTTTAACAAATTATGTTGGTGTAACTGGCCATCCATAGGCAAATAAATGAACTTCAGCCCAAGTCTCACATCTCATATAAAATATAACTCAAAATGAATGTGACAGGCTTAAATATAAATCCTAAAACTGTAAAACTTTCAGGAAAAAATAGAAAAGCTTCAGCATCTAACTAATGCATTTGACACCAAAAGTATGATTCACAGAAATAAAAATTGATAAAATTGAACATCAAAATAAAAACTTTTGCTGTCTGAAAGACTGTTAAGAGGATGAAAAGACAAGCTATGGGCTGGGAAATAATATTTGCACAGCACATATCTGAAAAAGGACCAATATTTAGACTATATAAAGAGCTCTCAAAACTCAAATCCTATTAGAAAATGGGCAAGAGACAAAGAAACATGTAACCTCCAAAGAGGATACACAGGTAGCAAATATTCCCATGAAAATTAAAACCACAATGAGATATGCCTACACACCTATCAGAATGGCTAACATTTAAGAAGAAAAAAATAAACACAATTTGGAGAAACCAGATCACTCATGTCACTGGTAGGAATGTTTAGCCACTCTGAAAACCCATACATGACAAAATAAGGTAGCATTGAATTATAACCTAAACATTAACATTTCCTTGAATCCATACTGATATAAATTGTTGAATAAATGAGGGAGAGGAAACAAATCTCCCAGGCAGGAAGCACTGTCAAATATGAACTGGTGTTTAACTTTCTCTGTTATATTTATGTAAATGCATTATTAATGTGTTTGAAAACTGTGGGAAATTCCTAAAATTCTGATGTCTTGATATACATTATCAGTAAATTACTATTATGTTAAATATAACCAAATTTCTTTGTCAAGTGTCTCTTTAACACTGGCTGTCCATTATATCATCTAGAATTATTTTTCTTTAATTCATCTCAAAGTTTTTAACTGGTTACAGTCCAAAATTTGCTTCTTTACGGATAGTCATAAAAAGGACTCTGACAAGTACTCTTGACTACAGGTTTCTGATTACTATGGAGATCACACCATTAATTCACATTAGGAAAACTTCTAAGAATTTAATTAAAAAGCTGAAGCATTGATGAGGATTGCTAGCCCAACCTCAAACAGAAAAAAAATTATATGGGACTAAGCTAATAGTGGACTAAAACAATTTTTGATGAATTTTTTGCTTGAAACATTGTTTATTTTCCTGTGTTTTCCAGAAATCAACACAACCTTTTTCCTTCCGAGCTATGTATAGCTAACAAATTGAGTAAAATATATTTTTGTGAGCTAAATTTGAAATATTTTTCTCTTAATTTCTCAAGAACTTAAAACTATTTGTGAGTATCTTTAAGCAATATAGTTTTTTGCCTAAGTTCAAGAAGAGCTGCTTTCTTTTATAACCGGACACAATTTGGAGACACTGGTTATTTTACCAAGGCTTTGATGGGAATGGCATATTTTCAGGTATTATGGCAATGGAAAACAGACTAAGACACACACAAACCACTAAGACAATTATAAAAAAAAAATGTAAAATCTGAATAACTGGTAAGGATACTAAAAATAAGTAATTGAGGACCTCTCAACAAAGAAAAGCCCTGAATCATATGTCTTCACTAGTGATTTTTAACAAACATTTAAAGGAGATTTAATACCAATTCTTCTCAAACTCATTCAAAAACATTCTACCACAGTCTGTGAGGGCAGCATTACCTCAAATACCAAAAGTGGACAGAGATACTACAAGAAAGTTATATACTAATATCCTTTATGACTTTTGATACAAAAGCCTCAACAATACAGCAGCACACCAAATTCCAGAACATATTAAAAGGATTATCTACCATGAGCAAGTGAAATTATTCCTGGAATAGTTCAACATACAACAATTCATCAGTGTAATACACATTAACAAAACAAAGGGGAAAACCAGTCATCTCAACTGATACAGATAAAGCATTTGACAAAATTCAAATCCTTTCATGATAAAAACACTCAACAAAGGCTGGGCGCGGTGGCTCACGCCTGTAATCCTAGCACTCTGGGAGGCCGAGGCGGGCGGATCGCTCAAGGTCAGGAGTTCGAAACCAGCCTGAGCAAAAGCAAGACCCCGTCTCTACTGAAAATAGAAAGAAATTAATTGGCCAACTAATAATATATAGAAAAAAATTAGCCGGGCATGGTAGTGCATGCCTGTAGTCCCAGCTACTCGGGAGGCTAAGGCAGAAGGATCGCTTGAGCCCGGGAGTGTGAGGTTGCTGTGAGCTAGGCTGACGCCACGGCACTCTAGCTGGGGCAACACAGTGAGACTCTGTCTCAAAAAAAGAAAAGAAAAAACAATAGGAATAGAAGGAAAATACATTAAAGACCATATATAAAAATCCAGAGCCAATATCACACTCAATAGTGAAGACTAAAAGCCTTTCAGTGATTCAGTTTTATTTTATGCTGTTATCAGGGTACCACCTCCCATCCACAGGCATGCCACAAGTGGATTACATGCTAAGAGGACACAAATCTAAGGATTCCATACAGTGGAAGACAGGTCAGTTACCTACCTCTCCAACAGAAGAGCACCAGGGGGATTCCTGACGGCCACTCTGCACGTTCAGGTTCACAGCCCCAGTCACATGACCAAAAAGCTCATCAGGTGTGGTCAGGCACTGTGTTTTTGAATTGTGGGGTAATATCTCCAGGGGACAGGAGGTGGATATTCATCTGTATATAACTGTAATAATGTCCAATTGCTCTTATAAAAAATTACCACAAATTTAGTGGATTAAAATATCACAAATGTATTCTCTTACAATTATGAAGGTGAGATATCTGTGATCAGTTTCACTAGGCTAAAAGCAAGGTGTCAGCAGGGTGGGTTCCTTCTGGAGTCTGGTAGGCTCTGAGGAGAACCTGTTTTTTTGTTCTTTTCAGAAAGAAAAGATGGCCCTTCCTCCATCTTCCGAGCGCATCACTCCAGAGTCTCCGCCTCCCTCATCACACCACCCCTTCCTCTGTCTTGCTCATAAAGACCCTTGTGATGACATCAGGCCCATCTCAAGTCCCTTAATCTAATTTGCAAACCTCCCTTCACCACAGAACTTACACAGGTTCAGGATCAGGATGTGGACATTTTCGGGACCTTCTCTCAGCCTACCACAGTAATCAGGATTAAGGAGGCAGTTAAGCAGGCCAGGCCAGAAACAGGAGCCAGAGAAGAGCCCCAGTATCTGGTGGAGGCTAAGGGTCGGGGGCAAGATACAAGGTCAGGTTCCACAACAAAGAACAGGTGAAGGAATAAATCCCAAAATGTTGTACAAGGTCATGCGCTGAGTCTGAGTCACAGGGAATAAGCCAAGGTCAAAGTGGGACTCAGGATCCTTGGCTTCAGCTGACACAGGTGAACCCCAGCCCACCCCGTGGAGTGCAGAATGAGCAGCAGCAGAGGCCCACCATGCAGGCAACAAGTGTGGTTTATTTAAACAAGTCAACAGAAACAAGAGTTGGTACCACAAACTTTGAGACCAAGGTTTCTCGAGTGTGGGATGAGGGCAGTACCTGAGGCCTGCCCATCACCTCGGGGAGCTCAGCATAGCTCCCCCGGGAAGGCTGGTGGCTTCAGCTTCTGGCTCAGCATGTGCCTTCAACAGACTAATAAGTTATCTCCTTCAAACCTGAGGGGAGGAGACACACAGAGGCTGGTCAGAGACTCAGTGTAAAGCAGAGAAAACAGAGCTGGGAGAATATGACCCTGCTGGGGACCCCCAGTGACTGGCTCTGGGGCACCAGCCACACATCTGACCGCTGCAGCAGCTCTGCAGTCATGTTATGGAGAATGAAATTTCACATGGAAACAAGAGGTTGGGTGAGATTGTTTATGGCTGGTTTTAAAGGGATTAAGAAAGCATTATAACAGCTTTCTGCAGTTAACACCAAACACTCACCCTTTACATGCTGAACTTTGAGCAAACACACAGAGGGTTCTTCAACACACATAAGCACTGATGTCCCAGAGAAGCCAGGTGCACAGTGGGGACAAAAGAAGCCCCTTACATTAAAATGTGCAATATGAGCTTCTTTGTAAGTACTGGAGTTAAAAGTATGGGAAAGTTAGTTTCAGATATAGTCACATGATAGAATGTTATAATAAACACATTAAAATAATGCTCATTGAGAGTTTTTAGTAGCAAGGGGGAAATCCTTATGTAACAGTAAGTTGAAAATCTTAGAAATCAGATACATAAATAAATTCAACTCTGCTAAAAATATGTAGAAAAGTAGAAGGAAGAAGTTAGCAGACATTGTCTCTAAATGATACGTATGCAGGTGAATTTTCTTTGCTGTATATTTTAATAAATTTCCAAATTCTCTACTCAGGAGGAGGAAAATACAAAAACACACCAATAAATGACTAATTCAGAATTGAAAGGACTTTGTGGGCTGAACTGCACAGCTGGGGAAATTTGGAAAGGAGTAGAACGAGAAGCCCAAGGTGCCTGATTGTCAGTCTCATGTCAACCTGGAGTTTTCACACAGGAGACAGTCTTTGCCTCGTCAAGTTCTTTGTTTTGTATCAGCTGCCTTCCAGAGGTCTTGTGTCTTTGGATCACTTCTGTGGGAAGCTTGAAGGGCAGCTTTTACATTAAAGGCCAGAACTGGACAGTGGTGGCCACTGGGCTGGAGAGACACCCAGAACTAACCACTGGGAAGCCAACCCAGCACAGCGCACTTGTGAAGGAGGTGACCACCCAAGACCAAGCTAACTGGGAACCCAGATGAGATCCATGCTCGCCCTCTATGGCCCTACTTGGCCATGGCCTGGGAAGTGCACCTTCATCATAAAAGAAAACTGAGAAACTCAAACCCAGCTGCATGGGTTCATTAGACAGATGTAATGATCTGTGTGTTTAACATCTAGTAACCTGGTTACAAGTTGATGAAAAATATAAATACTAGTCACTTTTATGACAATTATTACTTTAAACCCTCAAGGTCTTTTATCTAACAACTGCAGAAATGCCACAGATCTCTCAAGAGTTGTTTTGGGACACATGGCTTATTTAAACAGTCCCCATGGTTTCTGTGCTATAAAAACACAGAAGATAACAGCGGATTCTCTGGATACACTCATGGATGCACTTACACACCAGCCTCTAGTTCTTCTGAGTCCACAGTTCCAGGCATGTCTTTCATTGCTTGGAGAAGGAAAGTTCCCCATTTCTAGGTTAAAGCAACAAAAGTAAAATCACATACCGAGTTCACCTCCTCCTTTGGTTGCCCAACAGAGGCAGTAATGCTGCATGAGCTGCTCAAGAAGCTCCATTTCATCCAGGAATTCCAGCGCTTCTATTCTGTGGAGAGAATGACAACAGAACAATATAGATTTCTACATTTAAAACGAAGATGGTAACTCACACTTACGGACATGAGTCCATATGGAAAAATGTCATGATATATTAAGGGGAAAGAAGCAGGCTACACATAGTATGGATGGTGAGGTTCCATTTTAATTTACTTTTATTGGAAAGAAAAAATAGTATATGCAAAGTCAAAAGACAAATGACAAACTAGAAACAAATTTTCAATACAAATAACAAAGAGTTGATTTCCTTGCTATATAAAGAGCTGTTAAACTTCAATGAGAAAAACTTCTAAAATTCATTTAAAAGATGAGAAAAGACCAGTTCACCACAAAGGAAGACATTTTCAATCTCACATATCAGGAAAGAAATGAACTTCAATAAGAAAAAATTTTTAAATTCATTTAAAATGGGGGGAAAAGATCAGTTTACCAGGAAAGTTGTTGAATTCATGTGTAAGAAAAAAATGCAAATTAAAATATAACATTTCAGCTATCAAATTGACAAAGGTCAAAAAAACTGATATACATTTTAGCAACAACATGAAAAAAAAAATGCTTCCTGAGTTACTGGTAGGATTATAAAATAGTATCTCTGGGTGGCATCTTGATCATCTCTATCGATGTTTAAAATGTACATCTTGGACTCAACAGTTCTGCCTTTAAGAATTTATCCTACATGTGTACACAGATCTGTGTACAAAAGCATTCACCAAAGCTTCATACCTCCAATGTGGTAAGAAGCAAAGAACTCTAAACTAGAAGACACGGTTGAATACACTCAAGCACATGGATATAACAGGACACTATGCAGCCATTTAAAAAATGTATTAACATGGAACAACCTCCAAGATGTATCATGGGATTTAAAAAGAAAGTTGCTTAATAAGGAAGGTACATAGTATACCACTACCTATGTAAAGGAAAAGGGAGAGACACATATGTCTATGTATGCATAGACTACTTTGGAAAATACATAAGAAAAAGACCACTTCTGGTTTCTTATGAGAGGTGGGGAGGGGGCTGTGTTTGCTTTTACTCTATATACTATTTTATTCTGTTTTTTTTTAAACATGCATGAATGACTTCAAAAAAGCATTTTAAATGTAAGCTTTTAAAAATATACACAGAGAGGCACGGTGGCTCACGCCTGTAATCCTAGCACTCTGGGAGGCTGAGGTGGGCGGATCATTTGAGCTCAGGAGTTTGAGACCAGCCTGAGCTACTAAAAATAGAAAGAAATTAGCTGGACAACTAAAAATATATAGAAAAAACTTAGCCGGGCATGGTGGTGCACGCCTGTAGTCCCAGCTACTCAGGAGGCTGAGGCAGAAGGATCGCTTGAGCCCAAGAGTTTGAGGTTGCTGTGAGCTAGGCTGATGCCACGGCACTCTAGCCCAGACAACAGAGCAAGACTCTGTCTCTCTACATACACACACACACACACACACACACACACAGAGAAACATGCACAAACATATGGAAATAGCTTTTAAAAAAATCTATTGAAATATGTGCACACTTTGGAGGAAAATTAAGGCATTTCCAAAAAGTATACAGAAGAAAATAAAAAATGATCCATATTCCACCAACTATTTACAGTAGCCATTGCTAATAATCTCGTACTGCCATTTGTCTAGGCTTCGTTTGTGTGCGCAGGTGCCCACGGAGTGTACACATGTGCACATGTCTGCGCACATTTGTATTTGTGCATTAACTCCGGTCTTGGTAAGCAGACTCAAGGACCACATCCGAAGTGAGAACGACTATACATAAAGTGTTTTGGTTGCTTCCCAACAAATCTTTGCAGAAGGCATCCAAGGCAGATTTTCTAATACCAAGTTCTAGGAAAAAACATCATACTGAAGCCTCTGGGATGGTTATTACTAAGTACAACTATTAGGAGACACCACTGATTAGGAAGCTGTTCAAGAGAATGTGAGCTCCCAAGGGCAGGCATATCTTTTATACTATTTTGATCTTTCTTGTATTCCTTGTGCTTGGGAAGATTGCCTGGCACACAGCAGACACTCAGCATTTGTTACATGAATAGGCTCACTTTAGACTTATTATACTTCAGTTTCTGGCAAAAAGAGACACAAAACTAAGAAGGCTAGTCAGCCTGGGATGGACAGACAAAGCCCACCCAATATCCTTATCTGCCACCCGTTAGGGTTACATGTTGCTGTGTACAAAAGGCCACAGCAACATCAGACAAATGATTGCCTAGAAGCAAGTTACTTTCCTTGTGGTTGGTGCTAGTGACAGACTCCTCTCTGTGTACCTAGAAGAGGTGCTACAGCACCCCCATTACAGATGCCAGACCGGGATACTCAAAATAGTCATCTTGACACGTAGCAAATGAACACCAACCTGCAGGAAACGATACTTCTAGAAGAATCCAGGTAGCATCAACCTGATCACATGGAGACAACACTTTCTTAAACCTTCAAGGCTCCCATTGCCAATTATTCATATATGTACTTGGCAAAAGCCACAATACTGTTAAATGTTAATAAGTTATATGCAGCAGCAAAGCCAAAAATTCATCTCATGATCTTGTAAGAGATCAAGCACTATTAAGTCTCCAAAGGCAAGAGGTAAGCATAAACCTGGAAGCACAAAATAATTATAATGAAATGAATAAAAGTGGGCACTAACAACACTGTACACAGATGCATATATGGTGATGTTTTCTCCAGTGTTGTTTGTAACAAGGAAATTAAGACAAAATAGAAAACCAGACTCTACAACTAAATGTCCAGCTACACACAAATTATCAATATATGTCCACATATCAATATAAATACTATGTATGCTTAAACAGGATATGATAACCCTCAATATTTCGATAAAGGTAAATACAATCTACTGTTAAGTTTTAAAAAAGGAGCATGGTTTATAGACCAATACATGTAGTATGAATCCATTTAAGAAACACAAATCTATGTATCTATAAATATTTATATATGTATAGGAAAAGAATATGACCCATGATGTCAACTGCTACTTCCAGAGAGTAACTGGAAACCGGACAACTACTTTATACTTCATGTACTTTTATATTACTTGAAAATTTTTTTAGAACAACTGTATGTTTCTTTTATAATGGGGGGAAAAGTCCACTTACAAATCTGCCAGATTTTTTTCCCCTTACATGACCTTGAGCAACATCATTTTCCTCCCTCTCCAAAACAGGGATTACAGAATATTGCCAATGTTGAGATTGCTCTGTGAGCTTTCCGTATGTAATTACTTATGTTGACTGAAGCAATCTGTTTTCCCCGTAAACCCTATCTCAGCAACTAGCTAATAAATTACTCTCAAGCTCCTATCAATGTTTAACTTGTTTCGAAATAGGTCTAGTTACAGTTTTGTTTCCTTTTTTGAAATTAAACAATCATGCCTTGAAGTCACAACGAATGAGGACAGAGGTCTGCTGCCAAGCCCATACCTGCTCACTTCAGCGCGCGGTAACCTGCTGTACAACTCCATCATGTCCACTACGGATGCCGTCTCCCACCCCGCCGACAGCAGCCGTTCTTTCTAAAACATGCGGTAAAGAGAAATGGAGAACAACCAGGCACTGTCGTGCAAATCTGAGACACTCTTAAGGACAACAGACTTTCTCTAAGAAGACTCCTCTTGCAAAAGGCCATCTGGCCCCTAGCATCTTTCTTCTTTTTACATTCTACTTTCTATATTGAACACACATTGTTATAATGGGGGAAGCTCACTGAAGTATATTCACAGAGAAATAAAGGAAGAACTTTTCTATGAGCAATGGTTTTGTGAAGTGTTCTAGGGTAATGTCACATAAGACACTTAAGAACCTATTTAAATGGGGGCAGGCGTGGGAGGTGTCTCTAGCAAATGAATGACATTTCTGAAAGAGGGAGGGAGACTATTATAGATTCCAAGAGATTTCAGGGAAATATTAATCATATACAAAGTGTGGATCATGTTTGGATCCCGATTCAAACGCTAGCATATTTTTTAAACAATTCAGGAAAATGGAACATGGCCTGGGTTGGGTATGAGATGTGGTGAAGGAGTTACTGGCAATTTGTTGGGCGTGGTAACGGTATTAGCACTATCCAGGGGAAGAAAGTCCTCACTGGTAGGACATTCATACTGAAGTATTTACAGGTGAAATCATGTACTGTCTGTGATTGGTTGGAAAACATTCCAACGCCACTAACAAAAAATTATGTGGGGGAATACATGAAACAATATTGACAAAATAAGAAGTACTGAAGCTGGCTGAGGGGACATGGGGGTTCATGTTGCCATTCCCTCTACTTTTATGTGTGTTTGGAAATTTGCATAATAAAGACTTAAAATAGTTTATAGTAAATTTAAAAAAAAATTTTTTTTAAGAAATGGCATCTCCCTCTGTTACCCAGGCTGGAGTGCAATAGTGCAATTAGAGCTCACTGAAGCCTGAACTCCTGGGCTCAAGCCATGCTCCTGCCTCAGCCTCCCAAACAGCTGAGATTACAGGCATGTGCACTGCTATTTTTTCTAAGAGATAAGGTCTTGCTCTGTTGCCCAGGTTGGTCTTGAACTACTGGCCTCAAGTGATCCTCCTGCCTCAGCCCCTGAGTAAACGGGATTGTAGGCTTGAGCAACAGCACCCAGCTGAATGTGTATTTTCTACACCAAGATGCCTAACCAGGACTTGGATTGTCCCAGCATCATGAACTTGTGGCCCACATGGAGCCCCAGCTGCTTGTGTCGGAAGGGACTTAACAAAGCTGCTCACATTCTCTTATGTGTGAAGGGAGAATGCCCTTTCTTACTGGGCTAAGGGTAAAAGCAGATGTCCCAGTCTCTGCTCACTGACCTGTGACTCTAACGACTTGCAAGTTTCCACTCCTGCCAGATCACACTGTCGTCTGCGCAGGTTTTCAATCATGATCTGCCCAAACCGATCATCCATGTTCACCTGGGAAAGGAAAGAGGAGACTGGGTATCACCATAAGGGGATCTTTGTTTCTTAAATATGCAAAATAAAATAACAACATCCCAGTTCTCACCAGGCAAGGCCTGTGTGTGATAACACACACCCAGTGCAGGTGAAGGAAAGAGGAGCAGCACTAACACACAGTGCTGCTGGAAGCAGACCTGTGCAGCCCTGGAAGGGCAACTGTGCAGTGTACATCCATTTTAAATGCTCACCCTGTCACCCAGCAATTCCTCTGACAGCAGTTTATCCCATAGGTATATTCACACGTGTATGCTAAGATGTGAGAATGTTTACTAGTGCATTAGGAAGAATCTGGAAATATTCTTCATTTGGGGTTAAATATATTCTAGCATATTCATAAGGAAATGCTATATGGCCATAAAATCAGAAAAAGAAGATAAATACAGATATAGACATAAAATGACATCTAAGGTAATCTCGAAAAGCAAAGTATAAATAGATATGGATAGTGTGCTCCCATCTGTCTTTAAGGAAAAACAATCTCTCTTTATATGTACTAGAATGTGGTAGCATTATTTCCCAAGTTAGAGGGCTGAGGTCTGGGATAGGAGAGAGATTGACTTTTCCTTGTCTACCCTGTTACATTTTTTATTTTTGTACTCTGCATGTGGTATCACTTTTTCAATTAAACTAGTTTTAAAAAACCATAATTAATCCATATATACAAAAATGCCAGAAAACATTAGTGTACAATATTTTAGCATACACACTGTTACACCGTCATACACAAAGTATCAAAAACTCATCACTTTAACAATATGTAACATGATGCCCAGAGTTCATATGAGAACACTGCCAGTCAAAAACCAGTATTATTCTCTTTCCATGGCAAGTAAGGCTTATGGCACTAAAGATCAGACTGCACACTAGTCATTCAGGATAGGTGTTTGTGAGTATATACTCTGTCATTTTATTGCCTGGGTTTGACATTGAGTTGACACTTAACAACTGAGAGGCCAAGGACAAGCTGCCTAACTATGTGCCTCAGTCCCCTTGCCTATAAAATCAGGATAGTACTAGTACCTACCCTGTGGATTGTTGTGATAATTAAATATATTAGTATGTGCAAAACTGGCAGAACAGGGAGGGCAGAGAATCTAAGAATTTGCTATCATTACTTTTAAGATCATTACTGAAATTATTATCTGTATGATCTTGTCATTTTAAACTACTGATTAGGAGATAATGCAAGGCATGTCAGCAATTAATACACATTGTGAGGTTGCTCACAACAAGCGATACACATTGTGTTTGTTAGGAAATGATTGAATCAAGTTAAATGTTTATTATTTGCAAAGTGAGAGTAGTAGGTGGGAGCTGAGCCACTTTACTGTGGACAACATATTACACACTGGAACATTCCTAGGCTTGCTCCAAAGTGACAGGGTCTATTGTCAAAATTCACATGATCCATATCTCTCATATGATGCTGAATAAATGCTTGTTGAACAAAGAACACACAGGTCCAGCCAAGTGAGTGAAGCTGCATGCACCCGAGATGTGTGGAACTATGGAAAGGTGAATTCGTTTTCCCCAGGTGTGGTATCTGAAAGCAAAGATAGGTTCCCAGGATTCATTCACATCAAAATAAAAGACCCATGAGGACAGCTGCCATCACATCCATTCCTCAGGATGAAAGACAGAGTCTGAGGAAGGTTTCCAATTAAAAAGAGGGAAGGAGGCAACATCAACCAATCAAGAACCATTCACACAGGAACCTGGACCAGAAGGGAGCTGGGAAGGAGGTCGAGAGACCAAAGTCTAACCCTAGATCTGTCCATAATTATGTGACACAGGGCAAGTCCATTACTGCTCCTATCTGTAATAAAATAAAGAAAATGAGATTAAAAAATAAAACTAAATAAGAGTATTCAGTGGTTATCATGTGTTTACCGCTAAACATGAATTTCCATAAAAATGCAAAGAGCTAGGTATTATCCCTTTTAAGAAAAAAGAACTGGAGCTCAGAGAAATCCAAAAACAGCTAAAGCTTAATTAGCAGCCAGGCAATGTAGTAACTCAGCATTGCATCTATTGCCTGAATTACACTATAGGGGACTATTATTATTTTCAGATGAAAAAACAGACACAGAGAAGTGATGTAACCTTTCTAGGTCACACAGCTAGAAACTCTACCTCCAGAGCATGGACTCTAAATCATTAAGTAATGCTGCCTAAGGTCACAGCCAAGAAGAGCTAAGGCCAAGGTTTAGATCCAAGCTGGATCACCCCAAAACTCGAAAACATAACTCTTTGACACTAAATCAGAACAGGCCAACAGGCAGCCAGTGGATCAAAGTCAGTGATATTAGAAATTAGGACATTTGAAACTGAAATCCTACATTTCTAACTTTTCTTGAAAAACTGGGAGTTCTGGCAACTCTAGGCTCACATGCTCACCTGGTAACAACTGGCTGGAACTGGGTAGTGGCCATACCCAGGACATGGGACATAAGAGCTCCAGTTCACCACAGTCTCCCAATTCCACACTATTTACACCTGGCCAGCTTTCTCTATCTGCATCACCTGCCTGCCCGTGAAGGCCCTGGAGTTTGCTATCCCAACACTGATGGCAGCCCACATCTCCTTCATCACTTTCCATGACTCTATAGTATATACAATGCTAAAATAAAAACTCAAAAATCTTTTGTAAAGGCTAAGAGGGAAGGTCCAAAAACATCTGGCTAAAAGTTTGTAGGAAGTCAAGAAATCAGGAGCACTAGGATTGCTGGAATCAATTAATACAGGAGATACGTGAGTGGCCAGAGGCAGAAAGAAAAGGAACCGGATAAGGGAAGTATATACTGAGGAGCTGAGAGAAGGGAAGACACTGATGGAGTCCTGTGTAGAATCTCGATCTCTTGGGCTTCCTTTTACCTGTTCGTAGTTTATCAACATGGCCGTCTCAAAACTGTTGGCTGCCCACTTGAGGAGGTTTGCAGACTGTTCTGGAGTCATATAAACCAGCACACATTCAGTTATCAGGAGTGTTGGCAATCTTAAGAAAACAAAAGCACAGAAGTATACGCTCATCAATTCACGACTCTCTAATTGTACCTACATTGCAGTACTGGCAGGGCAGCTCACCCCCCAGGAAGCTCAGAAAGACTGAGCAAGGCCAGCATGGATCAGTGCAGTGGTACATGTGTGATGCCATCACAGCCCAAAGGTGTATACTGTGAAAAGGTGAGCCGTGATTTGTCTGGCTTATGAAAATGTGTTAATTGTGTGGTTGATAGTAGACATAGCTACAAATTCTTCCCTGCTGTGCACTCACACCATGCCAATGCAACATTAGAGTCTTTCATATAAGAGGTGGAGTTTATTTTCCTACCCCTGGAATCTGAGCTAGTCATGTAACTTGATTTGGCCCAAAGGACAGTAGCAAACATGATGCAAGCAGAAGCTTGAAAATCACTTACACACTGCCACTTGCTCTCTTGCTGCACTTGGAAACCTGAAGCCACTGTGTGAAAGAACCCAAGCTAGCCTGCTACAGGATGAAAGGCCTTGTTTGTGGAAGAGAATGAGACATCCTAGCTGACAATCAATCCCTAGCTGGTCTGCCCACTGTCCACACATGAGTGAACCCCCAGGGATGTCTGCTACATCTGGCCCCCAGCAGAAGAACCATCCAGCAAAGCCCAACCTAAACTGTCAATTCACAGAACCCTGAGAAACTAAATTGTGAGCTGTTTTAAACCACTGAGTATGGAATGATTTGTTACACATCAAAATCTGAATGATACAACCCAGAAATACTGGTATTCATTTAATAGATTCTAATTTTTATATAAGCTTTGACTATCAAGAATTGAAAACATGAATAGTTAAATTATAGTATTAGTATGCACTCTGAATTAGGACACCCAAAGTAATCAACAAATCAAGACACAGGAAAAGTAACAAACTCCTTAAAAGGTATCTAAAAGTCTTAGCTTTTAAATGACAACACTGGCAACCCACAAATTATGCAAATCAACTGGACACAATTCATGCACACTTTTTTTTTACTTCCTTAGGCCCAAAATGCAAAAGGAGGGGCAGTTTTCTTGACTAGTCTGGGACAGGGTCAGTGCTGAAAGGACTGGGGAAACATGGAGAAACTCTTTGCCCCTGTCCCTAGAATGATCCTCCACAGGCTTTTCTTAGTTCTTACTGCTCCTTCTCAGACTCCTCCACTGGGGCCTCTTCCCCTCCCTGAATACTGATGTTCCTCATTGCTGTTTCTCACATGAAGAGAGTGGATTATTTTCATCTGTTTGTTTTTATTGGTGGGAGATCTTAGAAAAAATAAGTTGTAAAAAATCAAATGCCCAGTAAGAAACTGGTTGAAAAGAGCATGGTGCATCCACCCAATGGACTGGCTCGTAAATATGATGCTTCAGAATTGTATTTATTGACATGAAAGCCACATGCGGTCCCCAGAATCAAGTGTCCTACAGTATGGTTCCTGATACTTCTTCAGAGCAGGCATCACAAGAGTAATTAAACAGTCCAATGAAATCAGCTGTTAATGTCTTTTTTCCTCACACAATGTGTAAGCTGTTTTGTTCATGTCTCTGTAGTGAGTACTATAACTTGTAGATTCTCAATTATTTGCTGAGGGAATAAATGAACAGATGTGTACAAATACACACATATACATTCACACACCTATTTGATTATTTTAAAAGTTCCAAAACCGTATGCATAGCATGACCACATCTTTAAGAAAAATATATATTCACAAGTTTAGGCATAAAATTTAAGGTGGTTATGTCAGAGTACTGGCATTAGGAATTACTTTTATGTTCTAGGAACCATCAGAATCACCAGTGACAGCTACAACTATAGAAATAAACAGCATTTCTGAGATTGTTTTTAATAGTTACCAACAGCCTCAACTGCTAACATTTATTGATGGGTTCTATTCCCATTTGTCAAAGGAGGAAATTGAGACAGAGGTGAAGTTAAGATGTCTGAGGTCATGGTCCAGAATTACTGATTACTACTGAGGATTGATACCCTTTTCATGTAATATTCCATTTCTTCTTTGAGCTGCTTGGTTATCCTTTGCCCATTTTTTCTATGGGAATTTATTCTTTATATATTCTGGATGCTAATCCTTTGTTTGTATGTGCAATTATATGTCCCTATCCATATATTATCTTCTCTCAAACCTTGTTCATGAAATTAGGGACCAGTGCTTTAATAAGCACCACAGGTGGTTCTGATGTGAAAACAGACTTAAACACTGCTGCTTAAAAATCTCAGAAATATTCTCTAAGTAGCAATGAAATGATAAAACTTACAGAATAAAAAACGGGATATATGAATTATGCTGCACTTCCAACTGGCTTTATCTCATTAATTAGCATGAAGTCACAAATGAGTAACAGATTAAAAAAAAATCTCACTGTGTATTCATGTTACATTTCTTTAGTTTCTCTTCCAATTCATGTATATCTCGGAGATCTGCTCCAACAATGGCATATCTTTTTGAATCCAGTATGTGTCCATCTGCAAATGCAAGGGAAGATTACAACTTCAACAGAAATTAACCAAAAAGATAATTCAACAGACATGGCTTTGTTTTTGTAGAGACAAGGTCTCACCACCTTGCTCAGGCTGGTCTGAAATTCCTGGCCTCAAGCAATCCTTCCACCTCAGCTTCCCAATGTGCTAGGATTATAGGCCACCAAGCCTAGCCCAGGATATGGCTTTTCACACTTAAATTGGTTTTATTGTTTCTCCCCATTATAGAAATACAGGCTCATTGTTTTAAAAAAAAAAAAAAAATCAGGTAAGAGGGTGAAATGTAACCAAAAATCACACCTTCCAAAGACAACTATTGGTGTTTTGATGTAAAACATTCCAGCCTTTTGTTATCTATGTGCTTAAGTTCATGTACACAACAAAAACACATTCTGTCCCCCTCTCTCTCATGGATGCACGCACACACACAAACTACACACATCCAGAATAGACCAAAGATCCTCCTGCTTCAGCCTCCTGAGTAACTGAGACTACAGGCACATGCCAACATGCCTGGCTAATTTTTTTTTTTAAGAGACAAGGTCTCACTATGTTGCCCAGGTTGGTCCAAAACTCCTGGCCTTAAAGGATCCTCCCACCTCAGCCTCCCAAAGTGCTGGGATTATAGGTGTGAGCCACTATACCTGACCCATGTGTGTGTCTGTTCACATAACAATCTGTGTGCCACACACTGTACTAGGTAGGGTCTAGGGACACAGTGGTGAACAAGACAGATGGGGTCCCTGCTCTCAGGAAGCTTACATGGTAGAAGAGGAAGAGTGACAGTAAATCATTAAATAACTGAATAATCAAGATACTATGAGAGAGTATTTAGTACAACAAGAAAAATGAGAGTGAACTGTTGGCCATTGCAGGAACAGGTGTTAGGCAAAATTTTAACTCTGCGAAAACAGATAGTTAACTTTTATGAAGAACATATTCAGCAATGTGAATTATTGAAAGATTTCTATAGGAACGTAGCATTTCTGTGTGATACCATGTCAAATCAAAATGACTTGAATATGCAAGGTAAAACTAAGTTTATATATGTATGATATGTGGCAAAAAATCCAAACATTTTGAAAACTACCAAAAAAGCTATCTTTTGGTAGCTTTTGTAACTATTGTAACTATTTGGTAGCTGTTGGTAACTATTAAAAACAATCTCAGAAATGCTGTTTATTTCTATAGTTGTGACTGTCACTGATGATTCTGATGGTTCCTAGAACATAAAAATAATTCCTAATGCCAGTACTCAGACACAACCACCTTATTAAATTTTATGCCAAATCTTGTGAGTATATATTTTTCTTAAAAATGTGGTCATGCTATGCATACAGTTTTGGAACTTTTAAAATAATCAAATAGGTGTGTGAATGTATATGTGTGTATTTGTACACATTTGTTCATTTATTCCCTCAGCAAATAATTCAGAATCTACAAAAAGCTATCTTTTTTCAAAACAATTCTTCAAAAGGAAATTTTGAATGAACATTTTCCCCAGTTAGCAAAGTTGCTGATGAGCAGGATGATGTATGCAAGTCATCTGAACAATACGCAGCTGTTATAGACCTATTAATCGGAGAAAACACTGAAAGGTTCACTGACTTTGAGAACCATACCACACTCAAATTAGCATTTCAGCCTCACCCAGTTGGTATCACCAAGGCACCTAAAGAACTATGGATGGAATTGACTCTGCTCTCAGTAGATGACACTTTAAACTCGTTGTCTGATGCTAAGAAATATCCAATTGAAATATGAAAAATGCAAAATACCCAACACCTTCAGCAACATGCCCAAAAAATGCTTTCTTGCCTTTCAACTGCTTATTGTTGCGAATCTACATTCTCCTACCTAACCCAAATCAAGATGCCCTTAAGGTCACAAATGACACCTATCTAGAGGATCAACCGAAACTGTGAACCTCCATGCCGCAACCAAATATTCAAATACTGTCCAACAAAAAGCAGACATAACAAAGTCATTAAAAGGTTAACTTTATAATTAACAAAGTTTTCATTTTTGAAATTATTAAATAGTAGTTAGATTTTTACAGAATACACGTTTTTAAGTATATCTAATTGAAGTTTCTTGAATGCAGCCTTATTTGATTACAGTTAATGTAGCCTTCCAACATGAAAATGTTCCCCACCCCTGTCCAAGGCCTTCACATTCACTCACCACTCACTGACTCACCCAGAGCAACTTCCAGTCTTGCAAGTGCCTTCATGTGAAGTATCCTACACAAGTGAACCATTTTTTATCTTTCAAACCATATTTTTACTGTACCTATGTTTAGATATATTTAGGAAATATATCTAAATATATCCACACAGATGATTACTACTGTGTTACCACTGCCTACAGTATTCAATAGAGTTTGTAGCCCAGGAGCAATAGGCTGTACCATTTAGCCTAGGTGTGTAGTGGGCTCTCCCAACTAGGTTTGCATACGTACATTCTGTGATGTTCACACAACCATGAAATCACCTCATAAAGTTTCCCTGTCATAATAGATGCATGGTTGTAGTTCAGCAAATGACAAACCTTTAATAGGTACTACTTACAATTTGTATGAGTGAAACAAAGGGTTGAAAAGATATTTTCTGTGGAAATTTTATTGGGAGTACAGCCACTAAGAGGATGAGTAATGCATTAAGGTTACACAAAAGGAGAGTTATCTGGTTGCCAGATGTTTCCTGTGTCATCATGTTAACCATTTGTGAAGGCTATCCTCATTGAGCACGTTCTCTGATCTGAATTACTAATAACCTCCTGAACTTCTGTCAGACACAAGCAGAAAACAATGGAAGACTGTGGTAGAGATTGACCCATAACTTCAAAGGCTTAGAAACTATTTTTTTTTTTTTTTTAGAGACAGAGTCTCACTTTATTGCCTGGGCTAGACTGAGTGCCGTGGGTCAGCCTAGCTCACAGCAACCTCAAACTCCTGGGCTCAAGCAGTCCACCTGCCTCGGCCTCCCGAGTAACTGGGACTACAGGCATGCGCCACCATGCCCGGCTAATTTTTTATATATATATATTTTTTTTTTTTTTTCGTTGTCCAGCTAATTTCTTTCTATTTTTAGTAGAGATGGGGTCTCGCTCTTGCTCAGGCTGGTCTTGAACTCCTGAGCTCAAACAATCCTGCCACCTCAGCCTCCCAGGGTGCTAGGATTACAGGTGTGAGCCACCATGCCTGGCCTAGAAACTTTTAATTCATAATTAAAAGTTGAGAAAAATTGGGGGGAAAAATTGACTACAGGGGCCAAGTAGATAACAGAATTGAGTGAAACAGGTCACACATAAGAGAACAGAGAGCAGTGGCGACAGAACCGGAGAACGCATGACTCCTCTGAATGAGGGGCCACCACTCAGTCATTGCTGGGCAGGAATCAGGGTCTAATGTTGCCACATATTCCGATTTTTCCAAGGAAATCTGGAAATCAAGATTTTCATGAAAAATCTATTTTTGAAATGTTGGCAACTAATTCAAATTCTTTTAAAAAAGATTTAAGATTGGAAAAACCAGGACATCATATAGAAAGTTGCTTTAAATTCCCTGATGGATACAAGTGCACCGTGATATTAACGTAAGTGCAAATACATCAGCAGAAGTGTGTGTTGTATGATTGATCTTATGGAGATAGAGAATAAAATGATGGTTACCAGAGGCTGGGAATGGTGGCAGGGAAAGGGTAGAAAGTGGGGATGGCTAATGGATACAAAAATGTACTTACATAGAATGAAAAATATTTGATGGCACAATAGAGTAACTAGACTCAATAATAAGTTATTGTATACTTTAAACTAATTGAAAGAGTGGAACTGGAATGCTCCCAACACAAAGAAATGATTAAATGCTTGAGATAATGAATACTCCAATTACCTTGATTTGATTACACATTGTATGGCTGTATCAAAATATCACACACACCCTATATATACAGCTATTACCTACCCATAATAGCTTAAAAAATTTTTTTTAAAGATGTGTAGGTTTTATACTAGCACACATACACACACATATCCCAACAAACACCCTATCTTTACAAAGAAAAAGAAATGAAGCAAAAATACTTATACAGTCCACATTATATGACTTAAATTAAGGATACTTGCCCATCTGAAGTGTGTCCTCTGAATGTAATTCTATAATGGGGTTTGATAGGGGAGGCTTGTTTCTGTGGGAAGATGGAAAAGAAGAGAAAGATGAGCCCATTTACTGCAAAACTGCAGACACTCACTACAGAAATGGCCAATACATATGGCTACTGTTGAAAGCAAGTGCCACTCTAAAAAGGACTCAGTTTAATTATATTTGACCCTAGGCATATACAGTAAAAATTCAGTGGATACAGGTCTCAGGTTAGGTCAACTAAGCCTTCTACTCAGCATATGTCAAAATCACAAACTGACCATGAAGCACTTAGACTAAGAAATAGCTAAAGATAAGCTCACAAGAACATTTCAATGATTTTTAGGCCATCTCTAGTTTCTTGCCTATTCTTAATCAAACATTTTTAGATAGCTATTATTTGACATAGGCAATCAAAAGAGTTGACTCTTACACAAACCTGAAGTTCGGTAACACAAGATAATTTTCCCAACCCAGAATATGCAAAAAATTAGCTATCACAGAGCCAAATTCAATATCACAAAAAACTATACCCAAACACAAATCCATTATCCATCCCAAGAAAGCATCTCGGCCTTTAACTTAGAGCCTGTTTAAACCAGGCTAATAGTACCTTGCCATTCCCAGAACATCAGAATTGCCATATCTCATGTGAAAAGCATATTTAATTATTTTCACAGGATAAATTAGAAAAAATAAAGCTTAAAAAATACTTCCAATTTGTAAAGATTAGACATCTCTAAAGGACAGGTTGAAACTTATGTTTATTAAAATGTTTTTGAATATACAAATTAGGATTTTATTTAAATGACTAAATAGTGGGAGGAAGAGTACAGTTAAAACAATTAAGAAGCCTTGATCATCTTGGGCCTGACATCAAGGTTTAAATCTTAGCCCCATGCTTTCTTGGCTAGGTGACCTTGGGCAAATTAACTTCTTTGAGCCTCAGTTTCCTCAACTGCTAAAAAGGGATCACAACACTTAATTCAAGAATCTGCTATGAGGATTGATTGAATGAGAGAATCCTAGCAAGCACTTAACATGGTACTAGGCAAAGAAAAGCTCTCAGCCTCAGCAAAGATTGCAAACATGTCATCTACACTTTACAGACTCCTTGAATGGCCCCCATAATTTCTCATGTATAATAACTTCAGTCTTCCATTTATTCATTTACAAACAAAAAACTCATCTACAGCACATCTATTCTGGGATAGGTACCTTCTATGTCATGGGGATAAAGTAATCAACAAAATATACTAAAAAGTTAAGAATGTTAAACTATGATAGGACTTTTTAACTGCATGACACAATGGAATGAGGGTCCCAGGGCAGGAAAGAAAGTGGGATGGGGGTCAGAGGAAAGCAACACCCTCAAATGAGGCCTCTGGCATTTAAACCTGCCATCTACACAGGGTCCGATTCTACTCAGCTCTTTTTCTTCCAGCCAGAGCTACACTTACTTGATGTTGTGCAGCTTTCTTGAGACTATCATCGGAAAATCCACTTCAAAATATTTAGTTGGGAGAAGATCTTCATCCTAGGGAAAAGCACACAACAGTCTCCATAATTATTTCTTCACTCATACATTTACTGATCATCTTCCATGTGCCAAGCACTATGCACCTAAGAGCAATGGGACATTTGAAGATTTTAAATCAGGGGAATGATATAATCAGAAAGGTATTTCTCAAATTAATTTTGTATCAGCATGAAGAATGGATTTAAGGGAAACAAGAATGGATGAAGGAAAAAGTTAGGAGGCCACGGTGGTTGCCCAGGTAAGGAGGATGGTATAGATAATAGCCTGAACTAGTAAGGGACAGCCAGAAGAGGGGGTGGGGAGAAGGAGCTTCCAGGTACTATGAAGGCAGGAGACACATAGTATTTTTCAAAAAGCAACTTGTGATCCATAATAGAGGGTCAGAAAGTCAAGGTAATGGGCTTTTCTTGGTTTTTTTGACACAGGGTCTCACTCCACCACAATCACAGCTCACTGCAACCTCAAATTCCTGGGCTCCGCTGGGTGTAGTGGCTCACATGTCTAATCCTAGCACTCTGGGAGGTCGAGGCAGGAGGATCAATTGAGCTCAGGAGTTTGAGACCAGCCTGAGCAAGAGTGAGACCCTGTCTCTACTAAAAACAGTAAAAATTAGCCAGGTGTGGTGGTACACACCTATAGTCCAGCTGCTCAGAAGGTTGAGGCAAGAGGATCACTTGAGCCCAGGAGTTTGAGGTTACTGTGAGCTAGGCTGATGCCACAGTATTGTAGCCTGGGAGGCTACCAAAAAAAAAAAAAAAAAAAAATCCTGGGCTCAAGTGATCCTCCTGGCACAGCATCCTGAGTAACTAGGACTATAGGCACTCATGTGGTCAGCTTTGACCAGCATTGTTCAGGATGAAATAGAATAAAATAAAATAGCTAACGTCAGAAAGTATCACATGTATGAAGGGTATATATTACTTTGTGATACATTTTCTTTTCTGTTCTAGTGAAATATGGTAAAAGTGGTAAAGAACAGGCACTCTAGAGCCAAGTGGGCAAGGTTCAAATCCCAGCTCTACCATTTATTTGCTGTGAGGTCTTGGGAAAGTAATTCAACTTGCTAGGCCATGGTTTCCTCATCTGAAAGGTGGAAAAAATGCTGACACCTCATGGGGTTGTGAGAATTAACCAGGTAATACACAAGGGGCACTCAGAAGACAGTCGACCTTAGTGAACACTCCCAGCAAAACAGGGTCCAGGCAAGATCATCACAAGAGATTTGGAAATAATAGAGAAATAACAGAGACAGAGACAAAGTGCAGTTTAAAGTGATGGGAGAGTCAGGGGTCCTCCAGCATTCCAGTGAGCTGTGAAGCACCGAGTGAAATCCCACATCAGTATTTATTGTTACAGCAAATAGTCGTCCTTGGTTAAAGAATTATGTGTACAGTTCATTCTTTGAGGTTTCTAGGGGACCCTTATCTAATTCTGTCTACAAGTGGTTACAAAATTCTTCTAAGATAAACATGTTAAGCCTTAAGTTACAAACAGATCTTGCTGAGCATACAAATTAAAGATAAAAATGTATAAAGTGAGAACACTGAGTCTGTGTACTAATCTACTTCTCTAAATACAGAGACATGTGGTCAGGAGTGAAGCAGTAATAGCCTTGAAGTCTAAGATAGTTCCAGCTGCACATTATCTGTTGGGCAGGCATTTTAATCAGCTTCTCTGCCAAAGATCCAAACCGAGCTTCTGCTCTGCAAAAAAGCTGAAGGTGATGGCCGGCAGCAAAGAAGAAATGCTGCTGTGCAAGACATCCTCTGACATGCCTCCATTTTTGGGAGCAGCTTCTATTCTGTGAACTAACATATCCACAGATTCCTTCAATGCAAAGCCCTGCAAAACTCCTGAAACCTTTCATATCTCTTAGCCTATTTTCCCAACATCACACCATGAGTGTCTTTATTATTTACAGATTCAAGTGCATAGTTGTGGGTCCTCACTGAGCACGAAACATTGATTTCTTCCCATGGGCTGCAATCAAAGAAATATGAAAGACACACACACACACACAGGCACACACACAGCCCTGCTTCACCCACTTGGTTGGTGGCTATACTCAACCCACCTACAGTCAGTGATTAGTCATCCTAGTTCTCTCTCCATCCCCTCCCCACCATCCAATCAACCAGCTACTCAGTCCTGCTGACTGTTCTCAAATCCACCCACTCCTCCTGAGCTCCATCACCTCCTATGCAGACTGTCACAACACCCCGTTCTGGTCTCCCAGCTCCACACTACTGCGCACTGTCCTACACACTGCATGTGGCCTTCAGCAGCTCTTCATAACTCAGCAAGAAACAAGGCACTCCACAACCTGGCCCTCCTGCCCAGCCTCTCCCTAGTGCTCTGTTAACACTTAAATTCCAGAAATACACAACCACTTAAAAACAGAAGCCTGCTGGTATCCAGAACCTGGCAAGGGCTTCATGGGTATAGTACGGGATGAAGGGAAAGGAGAGTTAAGGAGGACATGTTGTATTTGACTTTAGCACTTGGGCAGGTACAAGAACCATCCATGGAGACAGAAACAAGAGACAGAGAACAGGTGTAGAGGGCAGGTGAAGCCTTGGGGGGAGGGGTAGCAGACCCCTGCAGACAGCATGATGGGGGCAGAAGTCGCAAGCAGCCACATCTCAGTAGGAAAGTGACCCTTCAGAGAAAACTGTGTGAGATACAACTTACCCCCCACCCACATGGAGACTGGTCCTCTGTTGAAATCCCAGGGGATCTAGCCTGGGGTTTATCTTTTTCAAACCAGAAAAGACCTCACGAATCTCAGCTGTACACACTTAGAGCTGCAGCACGTACCTGCCTGACTGCCAAGTAGAGCTATGTGTATTAATAAAAGCTATTTCAAGATATTTGAAGGGTATGTATAGAGCAGATACAGAAATAACTTTCTAAGAGATTCCACAACACCATTTAAGAACTTCTACTCATAGAGTATGAGAAGTTAAGGATCCTCTAAAATTCCAAAAGACAATGAGAACAATTAAAAGCAAATGCATGAAGGACAGCATAGTGTCCTACAGCTCTGAGACTTCTCACCATTTAAAGAGCTTCCCCATGTATGAGGTCACTTGATTTCTATAAGAATTCTGAATAAGAGGTCACTGTGGAAGGAAAGCTTTCAAAAGACACACCTGGAGCTTTTAAGAAACAGATGTCCTCCTCGGCTTTGAGAAAGGGGCAAAATGGCCATGGGAAATGATGCTTCAACTTTTTATTCTGTGATTCTCTAAGGCCCTTTTGACATTCCACACCCAGGTAGCTCCCATATCATGAGTTTGTGTGGAAGATGCCCCTGTCTAGGGATAATGGCCCAAGGGCAGCCAGCAACAGGATGTCACTAAGCCTCAAAGGCAACCCAACAGAGCTGACCCCTTCAAACAGCCAAGATTGAGCCTCCTTCTCCGACACAGCCAACCTCTTGTGCTCCTGAGATTACACAGAATAATCCCAGGCAGTGTTCACAGCAGAAAGCCCGTGACTCACAGCTAAACCACTTGAAGTGCAACCAGGGAACCATCCCAGCTGGAAGGTACATGAAATAATAAGACCAATAGACAAGATATTCCCCACACTTTTATAGAAACACATGTATCACTAAAACAGAGATTGGCAAACTGCAAAGAGCCAGAATGTAAATATTTTAGCCACTGTAGGCCACATGGTCTCTGTACTTAACTCTGCTGCCATAGTTGTCACAGGATTGCTAAAACACAATATGCAAATGTTCCAATAAAACTTTATTTACAAAAATATAAGGTAGGCTAGATTTAGCCCATGGCTATAGACAGCAACTCCTGCTCTCAAACTGCAAAAGATCATAATATATATATTTTAAATGGAACTTTAGACCAGTTAAAAAAATCTTTCTGATCAATATGATTATCAATCAAAAATAAATTTTCACAAAAGCCTTTCAGATACTATGCAATTTTCCTTTTTCATTACTGACAACTTTTCTTGGACCGGGTACACAAGCTTCAGTGTACTATGCTCAAAAATAAAAGCCTCATATTATTATCCTACCTATTAGGGGAAAAACAAATCATGGGACCAAGTCAAAGGAGTCTCAGGCCAATGGAGGGATTTCTCCAGCAACCTCTATTAACAGTAACATGGCACATTCTCTTACACTGTATTCTGCTCTAGTTCCTTATACCACACCAAGGGACATAACATTACAAAGACTCTACAAATCTACAGAAAAAAAGGTCGCCAAAAAGACTCCCTTGAACAACCACAGGGGCTGTGTGCAGGGGAAAGAGGAAGGAATTTGGAGTTTGATGAGCTGATTCCACTGCTTTTTCCCCATTCCAATGCCACTGGCTGTGGGATCCTAGAAGACACAACCCCTGGCAGTCCCATTTCCCTCAACTGTGTAAAACCTCCAGACAGCTCTCATGTTAATTCATGAGGTCATGTATGTAAAAGCACTTCATAAGTGTTACTGATTGTATCTTGAAAGAAGAATGCAGAGGCAAACTTATGTCAAGATCACGTTAAAGCCACTGACTTCTCACTTACTAAGAGAAAGGATGGCAGCTCTGTGACCAATACCTTCTTATCAGGTGAGCTGATTAGGAACAAAATAAATAAGCAGGTCTTGGTTTACCTCAGCAAGCAATCTGGGAAAAGGCATGTACCCATTACTGTCACATGACTGACTTGACAGAGGATCCAAGCAAAATCTGTACAAACCTACAAATAAGAAAATGTAATCAGTGAGGACTTTGTAGGGAAAGATTTGCAGTAAAAACCAAGCCCAGGAGTCAAAGACCAGCATCATCAGTTCTGATTCTGCCACTATCTAGACCCACGTTTCCTTGCCTGTGAGTGCTGTAATTACAACTGCATTCATATCCTAAGAAGGCAGCTAACAGATCAAATCAGAGAACTACAAAAGAACATTGCATAGTATTATCACCCAGCTTGCCAACCTCCAAATTTTACCCAAGATGCTATTTGCCAACAAAATCTTATTTATCATCAAAATCACAACTGTGTGGCCTCCCTGTCCCAGAAATTCTACTGGTGGAATTTTTTATCCTGACATATTTCCACACATACAGAGGAAAATATACACAAAAATTTTTATTTTAACTCTATAACAATTAAAAACAACCTAAAATATCCATCCCTAGGGTCCTGGTGAGATAAAATATGGGACTGATGGTGGTCATGGGGGCATCTAGGCAGGTGGGGACAGGACTGGGAGACAGGCTGTCACTGCATACCTTTCAATATGTATCTTTCAAATTTTGAGCCAAGTGAGTATCTTCAAAAAATTAAATCTAAACAATTGGGGAGGGAGGAGGGAAATTTTAACTTACCTTTAAATTCCAAAAGGTGGTATCCATCCCAGCCCCAAGGTTGAGAATTTGACAATGACATTCTGTTTTCCGTAGAAATGCCTTTATAAGCTGGTTGACACCATGGACTCGAGCAAAATATCCTGAGATAGTGACAGAGAAACAAGGTATCACCCAGTGAGGACAGAAATTATCCCTGTAAAGCCCACACCACCAGAAAAGCAAAACAGAAAACACCTTCCTTTCTTCAGTATCCAAGGTTCATCTATAGACTTTACGGGAGAAATAGCAACTTTTAAATTCTGGTTTTTTTTAAGACATAGGAACCAAAGTACATATAATCTACTTAATGCAGGAATTAACTACCTTGAAAAATATCCTATAGTTTTATGTATGAAACAAAAATGTTTTACATCAAAATATCTGATCCAAATGTCTCTCTTGGAAATGTGCCTTTCATGGCTATAATGAAAGCTACTCAGGACTCTGGTAAAACTCAAAATTGTGAGGTCATATGGAAAATAGCATTTTAGGCCAGGAAGATGGTAGATGAATGTTAAAAAGCAAAGGAAGCCATATTTCTTACCCTATTCCTATCATCTCCATACTGAATGGGTCAGTATCTCTACGTAAAATGGCAGAGGTGTGGGGGTTGGGGAGCAGTGGTAAGCAAATGGTGCCTAACAAAATGACTTGTAAAGCTTTGGGGTAGAGGGCTGGGGAAAAGGAGATAGGAGATAAGAAATGAAGAAAGGAAGAGAAAGTCTATCTGCATTCTAAAGCTCTCCTGCTCAAAGTTTGTTCATGACTGTTAATAGGACCTGACTAGTTTAAGAGAAAATCTGAGAGTAGCATTTAGAAACTTTTGCTGCAGTTTGACAGAGGAAGTATATGTCTGTTCAATCTACTAATAAATAATTTGGAATTGTATTTTGTATCTCTTTTTCATTGTTTTCTAATAAATCATTTCTATTGTATTTTGAAGAGATAGCTGTGACGGATTGGATATTAGGGAGAAAACATCCTCACCACACACAATAGGAGGTGTCTGGGGGCACTCTCCTATTGTGCTGAAATCTAGAAGTTCAAATCCAGAGAGAAGGAGGTAGGCTGACATGCTGCCAGCAGGGGCAGGGGATGGATGTCCATCCTGGCCTCTGTAGCATTTGCTAGGAAATCTGCCTCCTGAGCCTGGGAGGGAGTGCAAAGCAAAGCGCCACATCCTTGTTCTCAGGAACCACCACTTTAAAATTTGTGTTTCTTATAGAACCCATGTACAGGATCCATCTTTAGGGCCAAGGTTCCCTGTACACATAGGAATTCTTGTCATTTGGTCAATTTCTCCATCTGGCTGAGAAGTCATACTTCTGTCTTAAATCCTTTGACTTCCTTGATGGAAATTACTTGCAGACTAGTAAGTGTTACCAACACTATCATACTGCAACAAAAAGTAATTAATTCCCCATCTCCTCTCTCTTAGGTTCTACACTGCTAAGGCAGAGAGGAGCTGAATTTCTCTCTCTCCTGCATACGCTAAACTTGCCTGCAAAAGAGGAACCAGGAATTTAACTATTTTAGGCTGCTTCCATTCAAGTGGTCCAGACAACACATACACACCCAGAGACTTCTTAAGTTTCGGGGAGCTCATAAAGAGTAGACATTGGAAACTGTGCTCTAAAGGCATATTCCAGAGATATTCCTGAACAAGCTGCCTGGCGGGACAAGCTACAAAAGCCATACTTAACTGACTGACTACTATAAGCCAGGAAAGGAAAATAAATTTTCAGAATCTTGAGAGCCAAATCATGGCCCGAACCTAGGCCTACTACTGTCAGCATCTCTGAGACCTTCTTCATCTAAGAATTACTAGGTCTGACAATAATTTCTCTCTAGCCTACAGTGAAGGATGTCAACAAAGCTGTGGAAAACGCACATCTTCTAAGCTTACAACCCTCAGCCTTTACAGCCAGGTGGGGACCTTACAATCTCTACCCTTAGGGAAATTACAGAAAGACAAACTAGAGGGGTGAAAACTCAGGTATGCTCAGCCTGAACTATTCAAATGCCTTTAGAAAGTCTCCTTACAGAAGAACCCAATTAAATCCACAGCATTAGTCACACATCTAGATGAGCTGTAGGCAAAATGGTGCCCTTTCTTCCTCTACCAAAACAGTGAATCTGATACAGGACTCTGAGAGGACTCTCGTCCTCATACCAGTTTTATAAAACAGTTTCACCATATTTGTTTTAATCAGTCTAAGAGCAGGAATGTGGGGGGAAAGATTTATATTTTTTTAAATTAAAAGAAAAGTAACTTGTGCTGGGCATGGTGGCTCACGCCCCATAATTCTAGCATTCTGAGAGGCCAAGGCGGGAGGATCGCTTGAGGTCAGGAGTTCGAGACCAGCCTGAGCAAGAGCGAGAGTCCTGTCTCTACTAAAAATAGGCAAAAATTAGCTGGGCAACTAAAAATAGAAAAAAAAAAAACAGAATTAGCCAGGTGCGGTGGGGCAGGCCTATAGTCCCAGCTACTTAGGAGACTGAGGCAGGAGGATTACTGGAGCCCAGGAGTTTGAGGTTGCTGTAAGCTAGGCTGATGTCATGGCACCCTAGCCCAGGTGACAGAATGAGATTCTGTCTCAAAAAACAAAAAAAAAAAGTCATACCTGACATGGACAGTTCACAAAGATACATAAATAAATTTTAAACATATGACAATGATGATCAACCTCACCTATAAGCGGAATATAAAATAAAATCATAATAAGATGCCATTTTTCATTTATCAGATCAACAAAGAGCAAAAAGTTTCAGATACATCTTGTTGGTGAGGATATCAGGAAGTCAGCACTTTCATACACTGCTGGAAAGGGTGCATGCTAGAACTCCCCATAAGAATGAATCTCTACAACCTCAGGCTTTTGGCTGAGGAGATGTTGGGGAGGGAGATGGTCACTTGCCTCTGTTAATTTCCGGGGCCTTCCTCTCTTTAGTCAGTCTCACAAAGTGTTGGATGTAAGGGTCATGCCAGTAGCCGATGTTTACTGCAAACCTGTAAGGGATGGAAAAGGAGGAAGGTCAGGAGAGATTAGCGGGTTCAGACCAAGGTTCCAAGGCCAATTTCCGAGAAACCAGGTCAAGGATCCAGAGGAAAATCATCCACCTCAAAAGGCCAACAAATGCACACGTAGTGCCTTATTACAAATGTACAGACTCATCCATCCATCATCATATCACGTTTCCCACAGAGGTCATTTCTAATCTCTCTTTCCTCATCTTGCTAATGAAGGAGCTCAGGAAATTTCACCCCAAAACATGACTCCATGGTATAAAGAATATTTTGAATTAAAGGCCATTGAAGACCAAAACGCATTGGAAGGGGCTTTCCCTCTATGTGCATAAACTGGACTGACAGATCAAAAGATCAAAGGAGCAACTGACTTCCCTTCCTCTCCATGTTATCTCAATATATTGTAGGAAAGAGGATCAAGAATGCAACCAGATCTACCCAAATCATATAAATATAATATCTGTCTCTCAGGTTAATTTAATTTGCTCAAGTTAATTTATTACAATTTCCAAAGTGAATCATTTACAAATTAATCTGTGTTCCCTATCCATTTATCCTTCCTAGCACCATTCGTTCCCCCTAAACAGAATTACCTGTACTCCTCATCTCCCCCTCCCCTCCAAAGAACAGGTACAAAAATATCTGAAATTCACTGGGATACTGAGCAATCACTCTGTGACTCTTCCCTTGCGCATGGTAAATAAACCTTTCTCTTATTAATCTGCCTTAATTGTGAGAGCTGATTTCAGCCAGCTTTTGGGGGAAAGGAGAAGTTTCAGCTCACCCCTACACTGGCTCCTTTTTCCCAGGTCCCTAAATAGTAAACATCATCACCTTGTACTTCATATAGAAGACTTGCAACGATGTATTCACACAGCAAACTCATTGGCCAGAGCTAGTCAGATAACAACAAAAGGTTCAGCCCAGAAGAAGGGAGACTCAGAAGAAGTATCTGGCAAATATCACTAAATCTAAGTATTTCTCTGGACTCTATATTATGTGTCAGTCATTTCGCCCTTAGGGAGGTCATAGTGGGGAAACCAGGAAAAAATGAACAAAGCAAGTACAACCTGGAAAGTGCTATGGTAGCCTAAATTCTCTCTACCCCAGTCTTCACTAAGGAGTTAAAGCTTAGTGTTTTCAAGCCTGGGAACTGAAGCCCCAATTATCACTGGAAGCCTTTCTGCAGCTATCAATAGAAACAGCTTTAGGACAACTCAGAAGTCATGAAAAGAACCTGAATCCCTAAGGCCACGCTCAGCTGCTGTGAGCCTGCAGACTGCTCTACAGCTCAATGTATATTTTGTAAGATAAGAAGTGTCTTCTCCCTTTAAGCCAACTTCAGCAGGGCTTCTGTTATTTGAATGCATCCTAACTGATACCCTGAGTAATAACCCCATTTCCGTTTGCTTGATAAGTGAGCTGAAATTTAAGGGGTCTGTGTGTTGTGTTTCAAAAGTAGATTCTGAGCTCCTGGAAGCAGATAATACAGCTTTTCCTTATATCAACCAACAAGGCTTACATCTGCCTTGACTCAATAGGCGAATTATGTACAAACATGTCTACCATAGTCTCTCTCATCCACAAACATCTGTAAGGAAGCACATGCACGTGCAAAGTATTCACTAATGAACAGGATTTACCATACATGCTCCGTCTGTCCAAGGAAAACAATATAGACACAGCACTTCCTAACAGTAAACTAGTTCAGTTATTTGAAATACTGCTTTTCAAATACTGAGCTGTGATTCAATATGATGAAATCAGTTTCCAAAGGTGCTTTTAAAAAGTGAAGTAGAACAGAGTAACATAGAAAGTACCATGCATTACACAGTAAGCGTTAAAATTTTCATGACACTTTAGTTTCAAGTGTGCATCAAGGGTGTAAGAGCAATGAAAAATGTATTTTCTCACTGTGGATGGCAGTTTTATAAACACTGGTTTCAAAGGAATCATCTGGTACCATCTCGTGGTAAAAGCCAGGGCTGCAGTTGAAACAAGAATGGTAGACTAGTAACCACACAAATGAGAACATTCATCCCACAGTTTTAAGGGTTGGAAAGGGCCTTAGAAATCATCTAGCCAACCCCAATATCTACTGTAAGAATCGTTTCAGTGATATCAAGTCACTGCCTGACTACTACCCAAGGAAGGCACTCACTCCACTGCTAAGCAACTTTGTTGAAAGCCGATCAAGTTGCCTCCTTCTGGAAGCCATAGCTTGTTGGACTTATTGCTGCTCTCTTGGACAACAAATATGAGTTTGTATTCCTCTCAGCTCTGGATTATTCAACACTATTCAATATGACTGATTTAGTCAGGCAACATTTGAGTGTCTGCTAAGTGGTAGGCACTGGGGATAAAGTGGTGAACAAGAAGAGAAAGGAAAGAGACAAAGATAAAAGATTAAGAGGAATGAAGGGTATGACTAATCCAGAGGATGAGGGTGAAAAGGGGAAGACATCTCTGCAGAGGGGATGGTCACGCTGGGCCCTGGAGAATGGGAGAAAGTCAGCTGTCCAAAAGGCATTCCAGACAGCAGAGCAGCAGACACCCTGGGTGGGCACAGACATGAGTCCTCCAGTAACACAAAGGAGGCCTGAGGGCTGGAGATCAGGGAGAACCTGGAGAGGAGGGTGGAGGGAAAAGCAGGCTCAGGTACCCTGGGACTGGCCTCAAGAGCACATTGTCCATGGTCAGTGCTGTACAGGAGGATAAAGAGGTGGTGAGATGCCACGGAAGATGACATAAATATATCTAATCACTAATTCCCACCAATTCCTACTTCCTAATGCTTCTAGCATTTGTCTTTTTCCATTCCTCAAAGCCAGATCACTGCAAGAGGTTTCCATGCCCCAAGGAGAAAGGATCTCACTGTCTGGTCTGTCGGAGTGGCCAAGATAAAAAGACTGAGAACACACTCCTGAGAGAGTAAGAGGGCTCCGGTACTATTGAGGGGAGTTCTGAAGGGAGATGAGCATCTAGTTTCAGCATTTACCATCAGTTAGAGATTAACCCAACAAAGAACACTGTGTCCACACGATGAAATATAACCAGTCATTTAAAATATAAACTAGATGGCAAAAACATATGTAGCATATGTATCCATAAACACCTGTGTGTCTGTATTATACAGAGATTTATAGAGGATTGATACCAAAATATTAACAATTATCTCAGATTTGGGGTGTTTATTATTTATTCACCTATATTTTCTAAATTTTCTACACTAACCATATGATATATTTCATCAACTTGAAGATAGCATCAATAGTAAGATAAATCACCTAGAAAGAAAAACCCTGCCAATTAAATTAACTTTTTCTTATCTAGAATTTTAATTTTGTGGTTATTGAAAAAGTTCTTTCAGGCTTAAAAATATTGTTATCATCTCTCTCTGGCACACACATAAAAAGGAAATGATGAGTGGAATAACTTGGTTAAGTCTTTGATTTTAGGATGTTTGTGAGTTTTTACACAACATCAACTCTAGTGCCATCAAGGTCCTTGGCAATGTGGCATTTTTAAGAGAGCTCCACCACCCTCTCTTAGGTTTTCTTCCAAGCTGCTGACTCTCACTTTGAGGTTTCTTTTTGGTTTTTTTTTTTTTTTTTTTTTGAGACACGGTCTCGCCTTACAGCCCAAGCTAGAGTGCAGTGACACCACCATAGCTCACCGCAGCCTCAAACTCCTGGGGGTTCAAGTGATCCTCCTGAGTAGCTGGGAATACAGGCAAACGCCACCACACTTACTTAATTTTTTTAATTTTTGTAGAGACAGGATCTCACTATATTGCCCAGGCTGCTCTCCAACTTCCGGCCTCAAGTGATCCTCCTATCTCTGCCTCCCGAAGAGCTAGGATTACAGGTGTGAGCCACCACGCCTGGCCACTCTCTAAGTTTTAAGACTGATTCTTTCTGGATCTCATCAGAAGTTATCAATAGATGGTTTTCAAACAGCAATCAGGATTTGTTGCTCCTTCTTCAAATGGTCCCTAAATGGTTTTGTCAACTAAAGCATCCATGGGCTGCAGTCACAGCTGCCCAGCCATGCCACCAGGAATAACCACCACATCCTCAGGCACAGGTAAAGACAACTCTAACATGACTGACAGTGGCTGCAGGACACAGAGAATGAATCACATCTGATTTTAAAGACGTTAAATGAGACCATGCTTGTTATCCCAGCGCTTTGGAAGGATTAGGCAGGAGGATAACTTGAGGACGGGAGTTTGAGACCAGTCTGGACAACATTGGCAGTCCATGTCTCTACCAAAAAAAAAAAAAAAGAAGAACATGTGAGTCACAGAATAAATCAAATATAGTACTGCCTTCACAACAACAACAAAAAAAACCCAGTAAGTTTGAATATCATAAGCAAACATAATGGGCAAGTATTAAACTAAGAAAAGTATCTGTAATATATTACAAAGTACTGACATCCTTACAATGTAAAAAACTCTTATAAATTAATAAGAACCCTAAAATCCCAGGTGAAAAAAATGGGCAAAATACTAACTGGAGGCAATTCACACAAGAAGAAACACAACTGATCAATGAAGACACAAAAAGTTCAGTCTTAATAATTGAAAAAATGCAAAATGAAAGCAAAAATAGAGCAATATTTCTACCAAATTGGAAACAGAACTATTGTTTAATCAAACTTGGCTGTGGAGAGGAATGAGGAAGAGGGTACTCAAACCACTAGGACCATAAGTGGGCACACTCATGCTGCAAGGCACTGCGGCAACAGGTACAAAAAGCCTGAAACAACACACATACACGGTGACCGAACAATCCCACCACTAGGACTATCCTAAGGAAATCAAGACTGGCACACACATTTCTCTACAAGAACACTAAACATGGAGTTATAGTATCAGGTGAACAAAGCAGGCTACAAAATTACATGCAAAGGATATTCCCATTTTGTTAGAAGACACACACGCACGACTGCACAGAGCAGACACCAAAATGTAAATAGCAGTGATTGCTGCACCATCTGTGACACTGAGCATTGAATTCTGCCTAGTCCTCTGCTCACAAAACCCAGAGAACATCCCTTCTGTTTGTATATTCTGATTTCATATGGAAAGCCCAGATTCAAAGAATCTAAAATCTCAGATTTGGAAAGGCCCCAAAGATTTTTCAAGTCTTCTTTCAATCTACTGCTTTCAATTTCCATGACATTCACACACCTGTTCCATTTAGTATGTCTTTAAGTCACTTTTGTAATACTCAGGTTTGATGTGCTACCTAATGTTTTCTTTTAATGCAACACTGTTATAAATACCTCTATTAAAACGTAAAATGTCTGCCTGTGTACCACCTAACGTCATCTCACATTCCTCCTGTGGGAAACACTGATCTGGTCCAACCACCTATTCATTCCAGAAACATTACTGTCTGTCCTATCTGCATGACTGTCAACAGCAACAATGCGCCCTTCACCTGAAACGTGTGAAATCCACCTCCAACAGGTGTTTCCTCACCTGAGGCTTCAGGGAATGGGAGGGGCCTCCCTGCTCTCCCAGCCTGTAAAAATCAAGCCTGGCGCCTCAGCTACTTCTTTAAGCCACACAGTGGGCACCAGGTAACACAGGCATTGACTATATGCCAGGCATTATTCCAAATACCTGATGAATACAAGCACATATAACCCACATAACAACCCTACAAGGACGGCAGTGCTTTACAGACAGAGGTCAGCGTAGTGACCTCAGCTGTGGAACTTAATTCTATTAATGTGGGAACTTAAGGCTACTGCTTTTCAAACCCACTTGCCCACTTGCATTTAGATCTCCCACACACACTTGTTTTTTCCCTCATAACGCTTTAACTGCTCAAATGGTGTGCATATGTACCTGTTTGTGTACGTACTATTATCTGACATTTAACAATAGGGATACATTCTGAAAAATGCGTTGTTAGGCAATTTCACCACTGTGTGAACATCATATACTCACACAAACCTAGACGGCACAGCCTACTGCACACCTAGGCTACATGGCATAGCCTATTGCTCCTAGGCCTCAAACCCATACAGCATGTCATTGTATTGAATACTGTAGGTAACCGCAACACATTAAATATTTATGTATATAAAGGTACAAAAACATGGTATGAAAGGCGAAAAGTGGCACACCTGTATAGGGCACTGACCGTGAATGGAACTTGAGGGACTGGATGTTGCTCTGAGTCAGTGAATGAGTAGTGAATAAAAATGTGAAGCCCCAAGACCTTACTGTAAATTTCTGTAAACTATATAAACACTGTGCACTCAGGCTATACTAAATTTATTTAAAATTTTTCCTTTTGTTCAATAATAAATTAATCCTAGCTTACTGTAAACTTTTTACTTTATAAACTTTTAATTTTTAACTTTTTGACTGTTTCGTAATAACACTTAGCTTAAAACAGACATTATACAGCCTGTATAAAAATATTTTCTTTCTTTATATCCTTATTTTATATGCTTTTTATACATTTAAATTTTTGTTATTAAATTTTTTTGTTAAAAACTAAGACACAAACACACACATTAGCCTGGGCCTACGCAGGGTCAGGATCATCAACATCACTGTCTTCCACCCGCACATCTCGTCCCACTGGAAGGCCTTCAGGGGCAATAGCATGCTTAGAACTGTCATCTCCTATGATAACAATGCCTTCTTCTGGAATATGTCCTGAAGAACCTGTCTGAGATGCTATTTTAAAATTCACTCTTTTTCAAGTAGAAGGAGTATACTCTAAAATAATAAACAGTATAGTAAGTACATAAACCAGTAACACATTATTTATTTATGTGTCATGCCTTGCACTAGGACATTATGATGGCTACAATGTCGACAGTAGATAGGAATTTTCCAGCTCTCTGATAATCTTATAGAACCATCATGGTATACGCAGTCTGTCATTACCTGAAATGCACCATTAGATGTTTTCAGGATTGCAAAAATCAACTATTTTTAGCAATAAAATTTCACATATCAAATTTTAACTATATACTGTTTGTGGTCTTTACAATGTGCACTGCCTCCAATTTTAATTTTACTGTTGTTCTTTTACAGCTTTTAGTTTCACTTTCAGTGTCTATTTCCTATTGGTTTTATTCTTGGTTTATAAATGGAAGGTAGGCAGCAAAGTCTTAAGGGCAAGAGACTCTGTACCTAAAGAGCCTTTGGATTTATTTCCCTTCCTACGAGGTCTATCAGTTTCCTAAGTGAACCTGCCAGAACTTAAACGCAGAATCAACTACAAAACTGCATCTCAATAACTAGGAAGAATCACAGGCTACAATTTCCTCCCACAGCCAACTATGGGTGTTGCCTTTTGGCTACATCTAACATCTGCTTACTTTACAAGGATTAATACGATCTAAAATCGGTGTCTATTATAAGCAGTCGCTAAATATTGGGCAAAGCATAATAGGAAAAGGGATCACAGTCACAGGAGGGTGAAATGAGCAGGGGAATTCAATCACAAAATTCCCTTGGATTAATGTCCCGTAGCTACCTTAACAAAAAACCTGTTAATATGGAATGTAAGGACAAGATGCCCTAGACATAATAATGCTAAAGTCCTTCAGGAAAAAAATAAAACATTTAAGAACATGTACTGTAAATATTTGATGGTTTACCTGTTCATTTTCTGTTTTTCATTTGCAGTTAGTGCTTTTTGTGTTCTACCTATGAAATATTTGCCCATTCCAAGGTTGCAAAGATAGTCTCCTATGTTTTCCTATAGAAGCTTTATGATTCTAGTTTTTATGTGTAGGTTTATGATCCATTACCACTTAATTGGTGTATATGGCATGAGACAGGGGTCAAGGTCTATTTTTTCCACACCTGAACACCCAGTTCATCCAAAATTTAGTTTAAAAGACTTTCCTTCCCCACATTGAATTGACTTATCCTCTCTGTACAAAAATCAACTCATAGTACATAGGTCTATTTCTGGACTGTTTCATTGATCTATTTATATATCTTTATGTGAAGATCACAATATTTTGATTACTATAGCTTTATAGTAAGTCTTAAAATTAAGTAGTATAAAAAAATAAGCAGTGTATAAGTTCTCCAACTGTGCTCTTCTTTTGAAGGAAGGATCTGGCTGTTCCAGATCCTTTGCATTTCCATACACGTTTTAGAATCAACTCATTAATTTCTTCAATAAAAGAAATAGGATTTTGAGTAGGATTGCACTACCTCTAGAGATCAATTTGGGAAGAACAGAAATCTTAATATCAGGTCTTCTAATGTATGAACGAAGGATACTTCCCATTTATGTCTTCTTTATATTAAAAATATTTTACGTATTCTGTATAAAGGTGTTTCATGTCTTTCATCAGACTTATTCTTAGTTTTTTGATATTATAAATGGTATTTCAAAATTTCATTTTCCTATACACGTATGTATATTTACAATATATTTGTCTGATTAAAAAGTCCTATGCAGGCCGGGCATGGTGGCTCAAGCCTATAATCCTAACATTCTGGGAGGCCAAGGCAGGAGGACTGCTTGAGCTCAGGAGTTCGAGACCAGCCTGAGCAAGAGCGAGACCCCGTCTCTACTATAAGTGGAAAGAAATTAGCCAAATAACTAAAAAAATTAGCCGGACACGGTGGTACGTGCCTGTAGTCCCAGCTACCCGGGAGGCTGAGGCAGTAGGATCGCTTGAGCCCAGGAGTTTGAGGTTGCTGTGAGCTTGGCTGACGCCACGGCACTCTAGTGGGGGCAACAGAGTGAGACTCTGTCTCAAAAAAAAAAAAAAAAAAGTCTTATGCAGAATACATAATAAACACTCAAATCAAAAACAATCAAAAAAATCAGCAAAAGACTTATAAAAGTTCATAGAAGATGACGAAATGGCAAAAAAGTACATGAAAAGGTGCTTAACATCATTATTGACCAGGGAAATATAATTTAAAACCATAATGAGATGCTATTTCACATCCACAGATAATACTGAATATTAACAAGGATACAGAGCAAATCGAGTTTTGATACATTGGTAGTGGGAAGTATAAACTAATAAACCACTTTGGAAATTAGTTTGACAGTTAAAAATACACCCACCTGATGACTAAGCCATTCTACTCCTAGACATCTATCCAAGAGAAATGAAAGACTTATACAAGAATATTCATCACAGTTTATTTACAATGGCCAAAAACTAACACAAACCAAATGTTCAACAACAGGTGAACAGATGAACAAATTGTGGTATATACAACATTAAAAAGGAGCAAACTTTCTTTACACTGACAAAGATTCTTTGATCAAACTCTAGCCAGGCTCCTCTCAGCCTCTTCTCCACTAGGCCTCAATCTTGTCCAATAAAGACTTAAACACTAACATACTTTCTAACAGCTCAAGGCCTTATCTCTATGATGACCTCCTGAAAGTGCCTGCCTGAGAAAAATCAAGGCTGCCAAAAGAATTTGTTCTAGAAAACACCCGAACATAGGGCCCCTCTTCCAGCCTCTGTGGGAGGGTAGGAGCCTAACTTGGATAAGCCCAAATTGGCAAACCCAGAGGAATTGGTTTCACATGGGCCCACCCTACCCATTTTTAGTAATTTTTCACTTCTGACTCTACTCAGCCCTGCTTATCTCCCTACTTTCTCATTCTCCTCTTACAACACCCAGTCCCCTCTATACAAACTGAAGCTGAGCTCAGTTCACACTGGATTGAATTTCACTGAATTGCAGTAGTTATTATTGATTAAAATCTGTCCTTACCACTTTAGTGTCCAACTTTATCTTTGACAACACACACAACATGGATGAATCTCAAAGAACATGTTCAGTAAAAGACACACAAAAGAAAACATGCTATATTATATGACATTCAAGAACAGAAATCTAATCTATAGCAGCTAAAATCAGAAAATGGTTACTAGGTAGGATGAAAAGACCAATAAGAAAGAGATACAAGGAAAAAAAAGACAGAGATACAAGAGAACCTTCTGGAGTTTCAGAAATATTTTGTATCTACTGCCAGGCATGGTGGCTCTCCCTTGTAGTCCTGGCGACTTGGGAGGCTGAGGGCAGGAATTCAAGACCAGCCTGGCAACATAGTGAGACATCTTTAAAAGAATTTGAAAAGTAATCAAGCATGGTGGTACACACCTGTAGTTCTGGCTACTCGGCAAGCTGAGGCTGAAGGAGCCCAGCTGTTCAAGACTGCAGTGAGCTATGATTGTGCCACTGTACTCCAGCCTGAGCAAAAAAGCTAGACCCAAAGAAAAAAAAAGATTTTTGTCTCTTATTTTGGGTGGTGGTATATAATTGTATATACAGGCATATACAATTGTCAACACTCAACAAAATGAACATTCAAGATTTGAGCGTTTTATTATACATAAATTATCTCCCTCTCCCCCTCTTTACTTCTCTCTTTTGCCTCTACCTTAAGAATACCTAGAGGTCAGGCTTGAGGCTCTGACTGGAGGGGGGAGGGGGTCAAGGGCAAAAATTAAGTATTGTAAGAACATTAAAAATAAAAAAAGATAAAATAAATAAATAAATAATAAAAAAAAGAATACCTAGAGAAATTCTGAAGCAAAAAAAAGTTAAGGATGGAGCAGACATTCCAAGTTCCCTTTTCAATATCCATTCATTCCTTCTTCCTTACTAAAATAATCCCAAGTTTATTTGAGGCATCAATTGGCCTTATTAGAAATTCTCAGCTCCCAGGGACCTACTCCTGGCCAGTGAGAAGCACACAGGAGTCTTACTGGAGTCTTACTGGGTAGAGCTTCCTGAAAGGGTACTGCTTTCTTCACAAAAAACAACACACTTAAGGCATACGTCTTTTGCTAGTATTCTTTCCTTTTCTTCTTCCTTCCTGGAGCAAAGCTGCTCAAATGGACTAGGACAATTCTGAAATTCCCTGGTAAAAACTTATCCTTATCCTGTGAAACAAGCTATGGGAGCTCTGACTCAACTTATAACCAAGTAACTTTGGGTGTCCACGTTTTTAGCCATCAGAATGGAAAAAAGCCATTTCAACTGAAAGGATGACATATGCATTGCCATGTTAAAGTGTAAATAAGGATACACATAAGTAATGCCTCAAATCAATGGGGAAATACAGACCATTCAATAGTTGGTAGAAGGACAACTGGCAAATGATTTGGGACAATATCAACACTGCAACTTTACAATATGCAAACTAATAGAGACGAATGATTTAAATATAAAAACCAAAACCATAAAAGCACTAAAAGAAAAGTTACAATGACTGGAAATGGTTTAAGCACTACCCAAAACCCACAACCCATAAAGGTAAAGATTGGCAGGTTTTGCACCTTAAAGATTTATAACTACTGAATTATGAAATGCACCATACACATTAAACCAAGAGACAAGCATCAGCCTGACAGAAAGTACGGCAACTACAGCAGCAAAGAATTACCATGCCTGGCATAAAGAGTTCTTACAAATCAATAAAAATACAAATAACCGAACAAGACAAACAGCCCATTAGGAAATTATATGGCGAGAAGGTTCACATAAAAAATATCAACAACACTGAGCAGATTAAACATGATCAGCATTGTGTGGAATGACAGACAATGGAGACTCAGGAGGCTGGAAGAGGGGTGGGAGACGAGAAATTACTTAATGGGTACAACGCACGTTATTTGGGTGATAGAGGACCTCAAATCCTGGATGTCACCACTACACAATCTATCCATGTAAGAAAATTACACTTGTACCCCATAAATACATACCAGAAAAAAGAAAAAACGCTCAATCTCACTAGTGATTAAAGGATACAAATTTAAGAGATTATTTTTTATCTGCCAGTTGGTAAACTGAAGACACTGAGAATATTCAATAATTAGCATCTCATTCACCATGGGTGGAAATGGGAACTGACACAATCTCTTTTGAGGGCCATTTGGAAACTTCTCCCCCGAATCTATTTCATAGGAAAACTCAAACATACGTGCAAAAATGATCACAGCACTGTTGTAATGGCAAAACGAGAGCCACCTAAATGATGAACAGAAGAATGGCCAAATAAACTACAATTATCCTGCAGAACATTCTGCAGCTATTAAAAAGGCAGCGGTAGATCTATGTGAATGACATGTACAATATGTTCATTTTAGGCCATGAAGTGGGGAAGAAATACTTAATTTTTTAATTACACAAGTGAATTAAGAAAAAAATGATATGAGAAAATCTAGTTCTAAGATTTTTATCTTTGGCAGATATTTTTCAAAATTTAATTGGCTCCTTAGCAAAAGAAAGAAAAAGAAAAACAACAAAAATACCCATGATTTACTTTACTTTATTGATGGGCAAGTTTTACAGCTAGTTTATTTTCAACAGAATTTTAGCTTGAAAGTGGCATATCTTCCCAGGGGATGGAAAGCAGCACCTGCCTTGAAAATATTTCAGATTAAAATCTCAACCTCGCTCTCTGAGGCATAGCTAGGAAGACGCAATCAAGGTGCTGCAAAAGCCCTGGGCTGAAGCCCTCAGGACAGAGCTGCTTTTGCCAACAGGTGACCCCGTGACCTCCTTCCATGTCAACAAGGAACACTTTTTGACTCAGTTGAGAAATGAGATTAAGTTCTCTAATTTTCACAATGAAATTTCAACTTTATAAGCCTTAGTCTAGTTTCTAGAACACACAGACCACTCAAAACCGGTAATACAGAAAACCAGAATTTTAAGACATCATCAGGAAATATCACCTTGAACATTTATATTCAGTTTGGAGTCATTTTGGCCAGCTGACAAATATTTACTTGTGCACATGGCCCAAAGGTAGGCATGGTCCCTGCTGGGTATCAGTTTATCCCAGTGGGAGAGACAAACATTAAACCATGAATTTCTGAATTACAACCAGGCTGATCACCACAAGGAAAAGCACAGGGTGTCATAAGATCATTCTACAGGGGCTAGATCTTGTCTGTGGGTTTTAGAGAAGTCTGCTGGAGGGAGCCCCATCCCAGCTAAGCAAAAAACCCTGGAGTCACTTTGGCCCCTGATCACCCCACATATGCTGTCAGAATGTTCTAGCAGCTCTACCTTTACAACGCATGCAGAATCTGATGTATTCTCAGCATGTGCATCACTACTGCCCTGATCCAAGCACTAGTCTCTCTCATGTGGGACACTTCCACAGCCGACTAACTGACCTCCCTGCCTCTGTCCTTGCCCACTACAGTCTATTCTCAGCAGAGAGGCTGAACTGGCCCTGGTCAAACCCAAAGCAGGTCACCTCACTCAAAATCCTCCAATGGTGCCCATCTCGCTTAGAGTAAAAGCCAGGTCCTCACAAGGGCCTACCATGAATGGCCTGCAACATCTGCCCCCACCAACTCCCAGATTCCACCTCCTGCTCTTCCCCATCACTCACCCCAGCCTTGCTCCTGGAGGGCCTTTCTCCTCTGTTCCCTCTGCCTGGGAGACTGTTTCCGTGGATACCCACAGGGCTCACTCCCTCGCCCCTGCAAGTCTTTCCTCTACGATGGCCTCCTCAGTGAGGCTTTCCCTGACCACTCCATCTCAAATGACATCTTTTCCCAGCATCAACCACCATCTGACGTGCCAGACATTTTGCTTCTTTCTTTCCTGGCTGTTTCCCCAACTGGAATCATGCTCCTCAAGAGCTCTAGTTTTTCTATTTTGTTCACTTGTGTCCACAGTGTCTAAAATGGTGCTGCCATGAAGTGAGCAGGAACTCAGTAAAGAATGCTAAGCAATGCCTTAATCTGAGAGATCATGTGGAACTAATTATAATTAGGCAAGGCAGGGTGGGAGGATGCATTCCAGGCAGAGGGAACAGCATGTTCAAAGCCCCTCCACCCCACTCCAAGGAAAGGACACAGCACCTGTGAGGAGCTGAAAGAATGGTCCAGGATAGGGAAGAGTGGTATGAAGTGAGCTGGGGAAGTAGGACAGGGCAGGCAGGGCCCTGGAGACCATGGGAGGAACCTCAGTCTTTTTCTAACAGGAACAGGAAGCCCTTAAGCTAGGGAATGACAATGATCAAATAGGCCTTTTACACACCTCTGGCTTCAGTGTGAGATAGGGATGGGGGGGTGGGTAAGAGTGAATGAGGAGCCCAGTACGCAGACTAGTGCCTTAGCTTAGATCACAGATGACCTTGGCTTGGACTGAGATGCCAGAATCAGAGGTGGAGGAAAGGAAGTAGATTCCAGAAATACTTAGCAGATAAAATCAACAGGTCTGGCTAATTTATCACATAAGGGGGAAAGTACAAGGGCAGTTCCAAGGTGATGTGTACCTTGTGGCACCTGCGAACCCAATAAACAATGGCACCATTCACTGGGGGGTTGGGGGGAAGAGAGGCAGCAGGGAGGAGAGCATGGGAAGGTAATCTCAAGAACAGTTTTAGAAATAGTAAATTTGAGATAGTTCTGAGATATCCAAGTGAAGATTTCCAGTTGGCAGTCAGATATCAGGCTAGAGTGACCAGATCATAAAAAGGTATGGTATGTCATTCAACCAAGTGCAGATTTTTACGGGCTAGCTGCTGAGGAAATGGACAGTTTTAAGTAAGTGACAGGGTAATATCTTCCATTCTAAAAATCACCTGGCCAGCAGGTAGAACAACCAGGAAGTGTTGCAATAGATTATGTGAGCAAGTAAAGCCCAAGCAGTAACTGTGGCCATGGGAAAGAGGACTTCTACTTTATCACTGACCCAATCTCCCGTAGGGGCTGTGGAGATTTTTCTGAACCACAAACCCAGATCATGTCAGCTCCCTCACTTAAAATCCCTCAGGATGAAACCCACACTCCTTGGGGCCTTACATGATTCGTTCTCTCATCACCTCTCTGAATTCTCTCCTGTTGCCCACTCCCCACCCTATGTCACGTTCCCCTAACATACTATTCTGCAGGCAGCAGTCTCTATGCCTCTCCTCATGCAGAGAAAAGCAGCCCTGACCTCTAAGAACTAGCCTGTTACCAGGAGCCAGGCCTTAATATTGTTAGATGTTGACTGGTACACCCAGAAAGGCCACGCTGTTCTCCTGTTGGACATAAACAATCTCAAGACACCAACACAGGGACCCTCTGCAACAGTGATGATGTGAGATGAAACAAGACCACTTAGTAATTCTCTAAGGACAGACACAAATAAGGTCAACAAGCCACCCACAAAATACCAAACATCTCCTGGCTGATATGAGTTACTGTGGCTTCTTTATACATTTAGCCCTACTCTACCCAAAGCCCTTCTAGAAAAGGGCTTACTTACTGGACAGCATGATGATAGAACTGTCCTCACCTCCTATCAGCACTCAGTCCAGAGCAAGTCCTTACTTTGTTGGACCCTCCTCTACATCACCCAGCCAAAGCTCAAATCCTAAAAGGTCTAACACCCTTTTACTGATATATGCCCCAGAGTTCCTCATGGTGTGAGATTTCCCTCGTTACCACCAGTCCTAAACCCAATTTATTTCATCACAGGTGTTTCTGGTGGTCTTCACTGGAGGACACTGACAACTATAATGGGAAGAAAGGATAGTTAAGCTTCTAGGAGGAAAGTTAAGGGAGTTTCCACCTGAAGGCTTCCATTTTCTATGTTAAGCAATGGCTGACATTATCTTGAGAAGGAGTGGGGTAAATCTGAAGTTTGAAGAAAGTAGAAAATGTCTGAATTAAGTATTCTGGAGAATGAGACAGTAAGTTGACCAGAGAAACATACTAGAATGGTCAGGATCTACTAAGGGCACAGGTGAGGCTGGGTGATATGAACTCATAGCAGTACCAAGCTGCCCTGTTGTGTGATTTCTATCACCAGTATTCAAGGTAAAAATGGATGGTTCGGTTCAACCAGGGTTTGAGGTCTACTAGGACCAAAAGGCAAGGGAGATAAAGGCACTGCCAAGAGAATTACTGAGTGATGGACTACGAACTCTAAGATCAACTGAGAGGGAACAGAAAGGGAAGATACAGAAAACCATAGAGGTCCTAAGGAAGAATGGGCATAGTAGAAATAATTGACCAAGCAACCTGGAAAGATGAGATCAGCTTGGAGAGTGTTGCATTGGTCATCTGCGAGGCAGTGCAGCATCAGGGAAGGGAATACAGGGCCTCATGGTAGGAAAAGGTGACAGAATCTGACAAGAGGAGGCAACCATTGCAGACAGGCATTCAAGAAAGTGAGTGCCTGTCTGTAGGCTGCCTCCTCCGCATGGACACTGAGGTCACCTGGGATGATGTCAAGAATTGAAGTAGAGAAGAAGTCTGAGGGCCAGGCACCGAAGTCTTCAATCAATTATATCAATAACCAGGAGAAGGTGAACAGCAGCAGCAGAGTGGTCCAGCTGAGTATGATGGAGCTCAAAGAAACAGGATGGCAAACAAACAGCAGGGAGGACACAAATCTCAACCCCCCTATCCTGAGACATGCAGGCTATGAAAGAAGGGAAGCACCACTTCAGAGGGCTTCAAGAAAAGGACGTCCCTAGGGAATGGTAAGGGTTAAGGCAAAGAGAGGGAGAGAATGGCTAAGGAGAGGCTGAGGAACTAGGGGCACCTGTGGATTTAGGAGTGCTGATTTTAGAGGACACAAAGGGTTTGGTGGGCGGGCTGGATCACAGGTGAAAAGAAGAGTGGAAAACTGACTTAGGGGCACAGCATGATGGGCATGATAAGGAGAGAGCGTGGGAGAGTTAGCTACCATGATAAGTAATGAGTAAGCATAAACCTAATATACACAATCAGAAAAGTTCTGATAGTACAAGTCCACGGTGATGGTGGTGATTTGATGACAATGGGGTGGTGATGATGACAGTAACTATCACTTTTGAACACCTACCATATGCCACGCACTGTTAAAAGCACTCCACATTTAGTATTCACAAAAACCCTGAGACAGGTAATATTCTCATTATCCCTAGAAGGACTCTGAACTAAAGGAAAAAACAAACTCAAACAGAAGTAATAGAATTGTAGGTGCCCTGGGAGGCTAATTGCTTTTTAAGTTTTATTTTAGGAATTTTATGGCTATAACTCACTTAAAGCCAACCTGACCCATAGCTAGTACATACTCAGCAAGTTCAACCAAATAATACTCATACTGGAGGGAAATCAAAACTACCAATAATAATTTACTGAGGCCTTCACTTTGTGCCAGACACCAACTGCTTTGAGTCAATTATCTCATTTAATTCTCACACCCAAAATGTAGATTACCCTTATTATCCACCCCACCCCCTTCTTTTTTGAGTCAGAGTCTCGTTCTGTTGCCCCAGCTAAAGTGCAATCATGTCATCATAGCTCACTGAAACCTCAAACTCCTGGGCTCAACTGATCCTCCTGCCTCAGCCTCCTCGAGTAGCTGGGATTACAGGTGCTGCTAATTTTTTCTATTTTTAGTACACAGGGTCTCGCTCTTGCTCAGGCTGATCTCAAACTCCTGACCTCAAACCACCCTCCCACTTCAGCCTCCCAGAGTGCTAGGATTACAGGCATGAGCCACCACACCCAGCCTACCCTCATTTTTAAGATGAAGAGACTGAGGCAGACAAAGGAGGGATAATTTGCCCATGATTCACACAGAGATTCTTATTTAATATTGTGACCTTTGGACAGTATCTAGGGTTTAATACACTACAGTGAACATGAAGATCACAAAATCACAGAATCTGAAAGATATTTAACTTCTCACTATCTCTTCTCACAATCTCCTTGCACATTTTTTTCGGAGGGAAAATCCAGTACAAAAAAAAACTTTTATGAAATGCATCCCAGATGGCAAACACCTGTGGCTTTACAATCCAGGATTTATGACAGAAGATTATGATTCATGAGTCTAGAATAGGTCCTGAACATCTGTATTTTTTTTCATTAAAAAATCTCCACAGGCTATGCTGATGTGCAGTTCAGGTTGGGGCCTACTGCTTTATATAACTTTGCAGTTCCAAACCCAACCTTCCCCTACTGTGTTTAGATGTTTGTAGACCCTAAGGGCATCAGACACTGAGTCAGAGAAGACCTAAAATTATAAAAACTATCCAACCGAGTCAAGAAAAGGCATGCTCTAGTTATACTGTTCCTCTGTACTTTTCTTTGCATCTGAACTATTTATACCTAATATTTTACATTTGTGAAAAATATTATTAACAATTAAATAAACCTAACCCTAAGGTGCTACTTAAAAGAATTTTATTTTTCTCCAACAATTTTGATGGCACTTTAGATTCTCTTAGCAAACAGCAGTTAATATGAGAAAAATTATTTCTAATTCAACAGTGCTACAGATGTGGTCAATAGCAACTGAAAACTGAAGAAGAAACAGCTGAGTGTAATCCATTTACATTCACAAATTTCACCTGGGACTGCCTCCAAGCCTTTCATACTTATGTATTTTTTACTTAATCAGCCACCACTGACACCTCCTGGATGCTAGAGACCACTCTAAGTGCTCTACTGTTAAATACCATTTAATCTTCACAACCACCTACAAAATGGGATTATCACCCCCATTTAAAGATCCGAAAACAGGCACAGAATTTTACACAATTGTACACAGCTAGTAAGGGGCAAACCTCAGTTTGACAGTCTGGCTTCAAAGTCCACGCTCTGAATCACTATGCTTAGTCTCCAAGAACCTACAAACAGTGAAAGCCTTAATTCAAAACTTTGGATTTCCTCACTATATAATCCCTTTTGTTCTCAGCATAAACATCACTGTCTAAATTACAAACTCTAACGTCATGCAGTATTTCTCAGCGCTTAACACAAAACTGTACTTATGTATTTCATGGGTTTCCTGCCTGTCTTTCCCAACTTAGCTGTGAGTCTGAGTACCTCTGAAACCACGTCTGTCTTGCTCATTATGTATGTATTCCTATCATTGAATTCCCACCAACCAGCCCAAAGTAAGGACCTGACACAAAATTCTCAATATTTTTTGTTAAAGGAATGAATAAAAGGAGAACACTCAAGCCTCATGTTTTCTCTTTCTGCGACACATACTTGTGCTGGCAACACCCCCACCCCTTAAGAGTGGAGCCAGCGTGGTACTGGTTGTACAAAAAATATTTTGTGAACCTGGAAAGGTCATTTCCCCCTCAGTAGCTTGAGTTAGGTGCACAATGGGGATCATGACAATCCTCAATAGAATGTACAAATGAGGGAGAACCTGTACTTCTCTTCCTCATAACTCATCATCAACTCATTATTTGCTTCGTGTTTGTCTTTCCAGCAAGACTTTAACTCCGAGTACAAGACCACGTCTGTCTGGGTACTCCCACTCACGATACCCCAGGCTTGCACCACCCCTGGCACACAGCAGGAACTCAGAAACTATCATTATTAATATTAACGACCCTCTGCTCTGTGCACTTCACAGGTGTGAAGCAAGGATCCCTCGAGTCTGGTACCGCATCCCTTTGGGTGTATTTTTCAGAGACAGGCCCGCTTCCCACCTAGGCCCCGGCCTCGGGCCCCCGGACGCCGCCCCTAACCCCGCGCTCAGCACGCACCTCTTGCACAGAGAAGCATCTTCGCAGGTGCCCCGCACGCCCTCGTCTTCCGTGCCGCAATTCGAGACAGAAGAACAGTGGGTGGCAGAGGGCTCCCTCAGGCCAGCGACCATGGGCCTGGAGGTTCCTGGTACCGTGCCACCAGAGACATGAAGCGGGGTCCAGAGGCGACATGGGCACGAGCAAGCAGCACAGAGAAAGCAAGAGAGAACAGACAGTCTCCATCCGACTTGGCTGGCGCGGCTCAATGACTCCGCCCAGCAACCTTCGCGCTCATTGGCGCCTCTGTCTTGACGCTGATTGGACAGTTATTCCACCCTCTCAGCCCGCGGAGGCGCTTATTGGATGACTTTTTGGCCCCGCCTACATAACCCGGAAGTTAGCCGAGGGAGAAAGGAAACTGAAATTGGGCTTAAGAGTGTACCGCAATGCTCTCTGGGAAGTGTAGTCTTAGATGCTTTGTATGGCAACCCAGGTGAAATTTTATCCCTGTAATTAGGTCAGGGCGGAAGAACCAGCTGTGTTGTCAGTACTGGGTCGAAGGGTAGAGATCCAGCCAGAAGAACCAAGTGTAAGTTGTTACATTCGTTGGCTCTCAGTGTCATTCAACAATATAACAAATTTTTTTGAGTGCTGACTTTACTCTAGGAACTGCGCTAAGGGCTTTGCACACATAATCACCTTTGAAATGTGAAGGAAATGGTGTAGAAGATTAATACAATGGAAACATATATACCAATGAAAATGAAGGAACTAGAGCTATCAAGTGCAAGCATATATGGCTGAATTTCAGAAACGTATTGTCCACTGTAAGAAAGAAGTATAACAACATTTGTATAGAGGTCAAACCAAGTAAATCTAATGTTGCTTATAGAAACATGTGGTAAAATACTATATAGAAAAGCAAAGGAATGAGAAACAAAACAAGGAATCAGGATATTGGTGACCTCTAGGGAGTAGGAAGGGTAGGATGCAAGAAAACAGGGAAAGGGACTAGGGAAGGAGAACGTAGATATCCCTTCGGTGCCTCAAGTTGAGTGCAGGGGGTTTAAGTGAACAATGGACTGAAAAGTGTGCATTGTATTTAACAATTGGAAAATTCTGGGGACATTAAGGAGACAAGCTTTGTGGATTTTTCAAAAAGAAGTCAATAAACAAAAAAATGAGATGGTGATGAGGAGTAAAGAAATCTTTCAGAAGCTTAGCTATGAAAGGTAGAGAGATGAGGTGGTTGGTGGAGGAGCAGAAAGGATTGTATTCTATGCCAGCAGGAATAGGGGTGTGCTCATATGCCTGGGGGAAGAGACAGGCAGAAGATAAAGCAGCGTGGAAAATGAACAGAATAAGACCTTTGAAGAAGTCTGAATGGACAATTTCCACGATTTGGTATTGAGCATTGAACTACAAAGCTGGATCCCTTTCACTCTACAACAAAAGGGAAGCAGTAGAGAAGGATGG
>CAUYRT010033286.1:0-18899 GCA_963574885.1 Lepilemur ruficaudatus | reverse complement strand
TTTTTAGTTGGCCAATTAATTTCTTTCTATTTTTAGTAGAGACAGGGTCTCGCTCTTGCTCAGGCTGGTTTTGAACTCCTGACCTTGAGTGATCCACCCGCCTCAGCCTCCCAGAGTGCTAGGATTACAGGCGTGAGCCACCGCGCCTGGCCTTCTTTGCATATTTTGTATGACTATCTGCCCACCCATACTGTGGATGATTTTTTTTTATTTGTTTTAAAATGAACTAAAGTATAATTTGAGAGAAAGAACAAAGTTGAATACCAAAATCAAAAACAACACAATTTCAGAAAGTGAAACAACTAAGAAAGTTATAACATTTTCTTGAATTTTAACCTCCACATGCCTCAATATTAAAAAGAGTAACAATAAAATCCATCGGAACAAAAGAAAGAACTGATCAGTTCTTGATGTGTTATGACTTACACATAACATTATTATGTGAGATAATAATATATGCACAAAAACAGCCTGACACTACCCAAAGGAAGATTTCCATAACAGTTGTCCCTGGTTTTCCCTATTTATCAAAACTTTTATATACCATCATCAGCCAACAAAACAACTGTGACTCCTAACTGAGAAGTACAGCTGCCAAGGCAAACTGAGTGACAGAAGGAAAGGGAAAGAGGGCCACTCATCATTTTAGCTGAGTAGCAGCATTTTCTACCTTTTTTTTTTTTTTTTAAGAAGAAAGAAGTGACTGGATTAACCCAAAGTGGGACAAGAAGAAATTAAGATTAGGCCTGCAGTTATAGAGACTTTAGTAGGGCCACTAGGTACAACTGGTCATTCTGTATACTATGCAAAGACCCCTGGCCAAGGGAACAAGTCAGGGCAGAAATCCAGCATATATACCAGGCCTGCATCTTCCTGGAGGAAGGTGAACCTTTTTCACAGAACAAAAGTGCCCTTCCTAAAGGGCTTACCTTTTTCTAAATCACACAAAGGCCTTGAATGGGCCAGTGAAGGTCCTCAGCACAGAAATCCAAGCTGTTAAGATCTAATGAGAACACAAAAGAGGCAAAGGCAAGCAGCAGGAATTTCCCTTGTTTGGGGGACCCCAGCAATTTTCATGATATTGCTTTCTTCCCTGAACCTATTTTAACTTGCATGTGTAATACCAGTTAGGCTTCATTTTGTGGTATTACTAAACCCTTTAAAATTAAGATTATGAGCTTTAACACATGTGAGGAAATTACTAAGCCGAATTTCTCATATGTTGTGCAATTTGTACTCTGTATATTTAGAGGTCTGAGTATACAACTTAAGCCTGTAATTCATATCACTCCCTAAAAATAAACCCTCAGGGAGTTTATCCTCCAACCACAGTGATTCTGCAGGAAAGGAAGAGGACAAGGTCTTAGAGCTTCATCTCTGGGCTGACATTTGACGCAGGATGATAGGCTGAGGTACTTCCTCTTGCTGCCAAGTTCACTCAATATTTCTAAATGTTCTATCTGGCTGTTTACCAAAAAACAGTAACATCTCTCTCCTGGTCAGGAGGTCCCATTTTACAGCTTTTCCTATTCTCTGCCAGAGAATTTACATAGTCAGCGCTAGGCTGGAAAAAAATCTCTAATTTTCCCTTAAAGGATGTCTCATTGACTCAATAAAATCCTATGCATAAAGGAGCCGCAAGAAAGATGGATAAAATATTTTTTTTTTTGAGACAGAGTCTCACTCTGTTGGCCGGGCTAGAGTGCCATGGTGCCATCCTAGCACACAGCAACCTCAGACTCCTGGGTTCAAGCGATCCTCCTGCCTCAGCCTCCCGAGTAACTAGGACTACAGGCATGTGCCACCATGGCCGGTTAATTTTTTCTATATATTTTTAGTTGGCCAATTAATTTCTTTCTATTTTTAGTAGAGACGGGGTCTCGCTTTTGCTCAGGCTGGTCATGAACTCTTGATCTTGAGTGATCCACCTGCCTCAGCCTCCCAGAGTGCTAGGATTACAGGAAAATATTTAAACTGTACCAGCCACACGTCCAGAATCTCCTTCAAACACATAAATTTGGTTATGACTTCTTATAATCCTCAGTAACTTCCTTTTGCCTAAAGGTACCTCATGCCCACCTTTCTAGATTCATCTCCCACCACTCTCCTACATGTATTATATTCTCAAGACATATCAAACAATTTGCAGTTCCCTAAACAGGCGTCACTCTGCACTTTTACTCATGTTCCCTCTGCTTGGAATGCTCTTTTCTCAATTGTCTTCCTGGTGGACAAACCATCTTTCTTTGAGCTTCATTCCTTCTGTGAAAGCTTCCCTTGAGCCTCCCCACTCCTCATAAACAATAATACACTTTTTGTTTGTTTTAAGAGACAGTGTCTTGCTCTGTTACCCAGGCTGGAGTGTAGTGATACAATCATAGCTCAGTGCAGACTTGAATAGAATCAAGTGATCCTCCTGCCCCAGCCTTCTGAGTACCTACAACAACAGGTGCGTGCCACCATACCCAACTTTTTTATTTTTTGTAGAGACAGGGTCTCATTATGTTGCCTAGGCTGGTCTTGAACTCCTAGCTTCAAGCAGTCCTCCCACCTCTGCCTCACAAAATGCTAGATTATAGGTGTGAGCCACCGAGCCCGGCCCAATCATACATTTTTCTTTGGTGTTCCCACAGTACTTTATAAACACATTACTATGTACTTACTCCACCGTGCTACGTAATTTTTTAATGCCTGTCTCTAAAACTAGACTTTGCATTGCCTAACAGGAAGGATGAAATCTTCATCTTTGTCTCTCCAGTGCCTTATACCATATTTGACATATACTAGGAAGTTAAATGTTTGCCAAATAAATATTCCAGACCTAAGATTCTACAAGTTCATTCTGTTCAAAAACTAGATTATGAAGAATCAGCCTAAACACACATCTGATATATGCAAAGCAATGCTTTTAAACTTTAAAAATTCTTGGTTTGTTTTTAAGGACTAGATTTATTCCAACACATCAGTATAAAAGAATCTCAAAGTCTTTTGTTTCAACCAAAAAAACATTTGTCATACTTACGGCTTCAGAATTGCCTGCTAATAATGCTATTGCAAATATATACTACTCTTCACAGAAAAGGTAAGCACAGAAAGCATAAAGCCCAATTAATTGTAGAAGGCAACTAAAGTATAGAGTAATAAGCTTGAACTTTACTCATTTAAATCATGTCAACTAAATAATGTCCCCCAGAAAGTTATGAACAAGCTCCATCTGTTGTTAATCAGGTTTATTTTTAAACTGGTATTAAATTCAACAATTTGGTCCTACCCAAATAGCCTAACCAAAGTGAATAAAGAATAATCTTAATTCCTGAATGTACTGTTACTGAAATAAACTACCAAAGCATGTAATGACACATATTCTACGTGATATGATAACAGAAGTCTCCTAAAGAATAAGTCATTCCTTAGTGTTAGATTTTAATCTCACAGTCTACCAATCTTTCATCAGTTTTTGTGGCCAATTAAAGGCTAATTTCTACCAAAATAATTCAGATAATACTAATCTGTTTACTATAAAAGATACAAATATATACTTTATTGTGTGATATGTGATACATATTAGGTACATAGCATAGATGTGTATTTTGAATCAAAATAATAAACATTTTTGAATCTACCACTCATTTACAGCTACCTTTTAAAGCTTACAAAATTATTTACTTATTAACAAAAAATAATACAATCATGCAGAAAAACACTACTGTATACATCTTCATCTTACCTAATACTCATGACATTTGGGTCTTCAAATGAATTTCACAGATATTCAGCAAAAAATAGCCACAGATAACCAAAGAATTAACTCGCATGTCCTAAACAAGATCTGTTTACTTTCAAGTTCTTATCTTAGTCTCTTAAACAGGCTGAGGGCACTTCAGTTGTGACTTATGGAGGAGGGGAGAAAAAGTCAAAAGGATCTTCTGCTTTGTGGAGGGAGTTTAGACACTGAATTTTATGCAAACAGCTCAGTACTGAGTAATATACTAACATATATTGCTTTCTAATTGTTTTGTAAGAATAAAAATTAGCCAATCAGATCATAAGCAACCTGAAGACAGGAGGACTTTAGCCCTTATTTCATCTGAGTCTCACCACACATAAGGCACATAGTAAACAGTTAAATACTTATGAATTGATGGTTAAGCTGTATTTGTCTTAGCAGTCTTCGTGTGTCCCTCTGCCATTAATGCTCCTCTGAGAGGCTATAGCCATACGGATATAGTCTTTGATTATGTGAGTGGGCAAGCTAACTTATCGTCCTTTGACATAGCTCTTTTCAGAGGTAAAAAGATTATAAGAATCTACCCAGAGCAGGAAGATGGAGGGAGGGAAGGAATGGAAGCACAGGGTTAAAAATAAAAATAAGTATGTTATGATTCATAGATAATATGTGGTCTTGTGAACTAAAATAAAATCTTAAGGCTCCCCCACACCAGCTGACCTCCTCTTGGCCAAGGGGATATCCTAAAACTAAACTGCCTGCCACGAGGAGGGAGGTCAGACATGCCTCACCATGCCTCACTCCCTACTTGGAGACATCTTTTGTAATCCATTTACAGGCCTAAGGGTCTGCCAGACAAACCCAGAGGTCCTCAATGTACATGACAAATATATGCCTGGTGGCTTATCTCGGATTAACAGAGCTCCTTATCTTAAAACATTCCAAGCCTTTAGATAAAGCTTCATGTCTTTAACCAATTACAAGTCAAAGAATCTTTAAACCCACCTATAACCTGTAAGCCCCCACTTTGAGATGGCCCACGTTTTCGGGCCAAACCAATGTATGCCTTCCATGTACGATTTACAACTTTAACTGTAACCCCTGTCTCCCAGAAATGTAGAAAACCAAACTAACCCAACAATAGCGAGTCCACTCGCTCAAGTCTTCTTGGGCATGGCTCCGGGTCATGCCTCAAATTTGGCTCAGAATAAATCTCTTAAGCCTTACAGTGTTTGGCTTCTTTCTGTTGATAGTCTAAATACAAAGTCTAAAAGAACCTGTGACAAATTACTGGTAATAGAACTAATAAGAGTTCACAAGCGTTGTTAATATTCAAATGCAAAAATCAGTAACATTTTAGAGACCAGTAATAAAAAATTTGAAAACGTAAATTTTAAAAATGTACCATTTAAAAACAATAAAACTATAAGGGGCTTAGGAAAAAGATGTATAAGATATTTATGGGGAAAATTATAAAAGATTATGAAAGACATAAATGAAGACCTAAATAATCAATGCCTGTAATCCTAGCACTCTGGGAGGCCGAGGCAGGAGGATCACTTGAGATCAGGAGTTAAAGACCAACCTAAGCAAGAGCTAGACCCTGTCTCTACAAAAGTAGAAAAATAAGCCAGGCATGCCTGTAGTCCCAGCTACTCAGGAGGCTGAGGCAGGAGGATCGATTGCTCCAGCCCAGGACTTTGAGGTTGCAGTGAGCTATGACGCCACTGCACACTAGCCAAGTTGACAGAGCAAGACCCTGTCTCAAAAAAAAAACCCAAAAAAACATGTTCATAGATGAAAGATTAATATTATGAAAATTTAAATGCTCCCCCAGCTGACCTATTAATGCAATGTAATAATCAAAATCCCAACAGAATTTTTCATGAAATTTGACAAGCTGTGCAAAACTTCACATGGAAAAGCAAAGGGCTAAGAACTATCACGGAGAGTCTTAAAAAAGAACACAGTGAAAGGACTAACCCAGCCAGGTGTCAAGACTTATTATGAAGCTATATAAAGTTATAGTAATTAAGACATTGAAAAATCAATGCAGGAACAAACAGACTAACACAACAAAACAGAGGGCCCAGAAACGACATATAGAGAAGGAGATCTGACGTGTGACAGAGGGGACATTTCAAATCAGTGAGAAAAGAATATACTATTCAATGAGTGGTACCGAGGCATCTAGCTATCCAAATATCAAAAACAAAACAATAATATATAGTTAAAAAAATCAGCTTCTGGAAGATTTAAAGACCTAAATATGAAAAGCAAAGCTTTAAAATTTTCCAAAGAAAATATAAAAGAATTATCATTATATCTCTAAACAATATAAAGAAAAAACAAACCATAAAGGAAAGATTGATAAATGTGGAAACATTAATATTAAAAATCTTGGTATAACCACAAAGATGTTAAACCAAATGAGGACATGAAAAAGAACTCTCATACACTGCTGGTGGGAGTTTAAATTGGTACAAATACTCTAGAGAGTAATTTGGCAATACCTACTAGGGCTGAATACCAGCATAACTGATGATTTATCAATTCCTCATCTATAGTAGTTGTTATCATTCTTGTTTGTACCTAATCCAAAGTTAGAAATGCATTTTGAAACCTAGTAGACATATACACATGGATTTATAAATGAAATGGAAGTTTCATAAAATACATGTACGTATATATGTATATATATACTTATACGTATGTGTTGCATGTACATATATTTTTAAAATGCTTACTGTAACTCACTGAATTGATTTCATAATCACTAATGGGTCATTACCACCAATTTTAAAAACTGCCCTAGAGAACACCTGTAAGTTTACAAGGAAACACTTGCAAGAATGTTTACTTCAACATTATCTAGATATGTGTATAAGTGTAAGCACAGCTTTACGATAAACATCAAAATAAATACCTCTGGAAAAAGAAAGAGAGAAACAGAATCAGGGAAAAGGTTCATAGGTTCCTTCAACCATATCTGCAATGCATAGTTCTTAGAAAATCTGAAGATTATGTGGCAAAATGTTAGTTTTTGATAAAACTTCACAAAATATATGCTTTTTGTTTGTACTTTCATTTTGTAGAGAAGAAAAAGCCATGGGAACTTAGAAAAAAACAACATGACAATCAGTACCAACAAACCTTAACAACTACAGAGGATTAAAAATCCTCTACAGAGAGGAAAGGAGGAAAGAAATAAAGGCACTATTAGTTTTTTCAATTTCTATATAGAGAAATAGACTTGCTAGCAGTGATGCTGTATGTTTGAGGCTTAAATGAAAACAGATATCAACCATACAGGATATTTTCTTATGCCCTTTAAGGAAATTAGTTTTGGCTAAATTTCCACTTCATTAAAAATAACATTCTATATTTAATAATAAATGTAAATTATAACATTAATTTACCTAAACTGATTGCAGAAAATCTTAGTGGTACCCATCTTATCTATCGATTCAACTATCCACCCATATAATGGTCATTCAGATATTATTTGAAGGGCCTCTTAAGCAGAAATGCAAATGAGAATCACCTGCTGAACTATGAAATACAACCCCAAAGTTTCATAGTCCCAACCCCAAAGTTTCAATTTCAGTTAGGTTTAGAGTGAAGCCTAGGAATCCATGTTGTTTAAATGCTACAAGGATTCTGACAAACATCCTATGAGACCCACAGACCTACTAGTATCTGTACTACATTCAAACCACTGTATCAGACACCGAAAAAAATGGAATAATTAAATATGCCGTCTGTCCACAAGGAGTTTAAGGTCTAGTATAAGAGACTAAATGTATACATAATTACACTGTACTGTCGAAAGTAATTAATGCCACCAAGGAAACCATTAAACCTCCCCACCTTGATATTACATATAGAACTTCCACTCCATCCTCCAAGAAGAAGCTACACCAATTTTAGAGTTTTAAGTTGCTCCCTTTACCTTCTCCCTATGGGAAGAGTAACTTAGCTAATGCTGAAACCTGAGTACCATAAAGCGGGTAAAGGAAAATGAGATAGTTATTGTTCACTGGCTCTTGGTGTGCCCTAGTTTTCTTTCTCTCTCAGGCCTTCTAGAGCAGCAGTCCCCAACCTTTTTGGCACCAGGGACAGGTTTCATGGAAGACAGTTTCTCCATGGACAGGTGGGGGTAGAGGGAGGGAGGAGAGGCAGAGCTCAGGCAGTGATGCGACAATAGGGAGCGGCTGTAAATCTGTAAATACCGATGAAGCTGCCCTCGCTCACCTCCTGCTGTATGGCATGCCCCACCCCCAGCCCCCATTCCTAAGTTTCATGGAAGACAATTTTTCCACAGATGGGGGCAGTGTGGAGGTCTGCGGCCCAGTCCCTAACAGGCCACAGACCAGTACCCCAAGAACTAGGGACCACAGTTCTAGGGCAAAGTATGGGTCTACAAACCCATTGCTTTTGTGCTGGACCTCATTCTCCTGAGCTGGACAAAGTGTTGGCAGGAACTGTAAAGCAGGCAGGGAATCCCTAAGCAGCTGCTGCGGTAAGTGTGCGGGGAATTTGCTCTGCATTCCCAACTCTTCTCCAGAGAATTTTTTTTTTTTTTTGTAGAGATGGAGTTTCACTGTGCTGCTCAGGCTGGTCTCAACTCCTGGGTTCCAGTGATCCTCCCACCTCAGCCTCCCAAAAAGCTAGGATTACAGGTGTGAGCTACCATGCCCAGCCAGGAGAAATTTTTTGAGGGGAAAGGAGGAAGTTGTAAAAAGCCTTATGACATTATCCAATCCAGCTACTGGGAAAAAAATTTTCAAAGTAAAGTTAATACTATTTTATAATTTAAAAAATAAAATTGGCTCTTTTTGTGTTCTCAATTTATTCAACACCCAGAGACAGATGAGTCTTTGTTCCTTGACAATGGCATTTGTTGGTCTTTGGGGATACTAGTCAGAGAAAGGTATGAGAGGTTTCCTCTGGCTTGAAAAGCAGGTACAAATGCAAGGAAGAAGGAGCTCTCAAAAGAGTTGTATTCTATAGGGAAAAACAGAATATGGTTCAGAGCATACTGAATGATGCAAAGGAACATCAGCAAAAGAATGAGAAAAGAAAAACAAGGAAAATTTACTAAAAAGCTGGAGTTAATTATGCAACTAAAATCTTAGAGAAGAATTTCAGTTCTGGAAGAGACTTTATTCAGTGTGGCTGGAATATGGGGGGAAAGAGAAAAAAACAAAAAGGTTGGAAAAGTGGTCTGAGAACCTGGGAGTGGCAAGATGAGAGCTCTGCACCAAGAGGCAACTCTAGGAACAAGGTGCAAATGTACCACTGGGAGACAGAATGTAGGAAGGAACCCAATTAGGACATTATTACACCCAAGAAAAATGTACTGAGGGTGCAGAGAAAAGACAGTGAATAAAAGCTATATTATGAAGGCAAAATTGACAGAATTTACTAAAAAATTAGATGTGCTAACAAGAGGGAGTATATCCATTATCATTTTTTGTCTTCTTCCTATGCATGGCAAGATCAGGGATTAAGGAAAGCCAATAATCTTAGCTATATTTAGAAAAATTTACTTTGCAAACCCTTCAGATGACATTTTTCTTTCCTAACAGAGAAAAAGTAGATTTATAAATAGCATCTTTTTTTTTTAACTTTCCCAAATAAATACCTTTAAACATGGCTTAAATACTTTGTTTCAGTAAGTGAAAATTTATGTTATTACTATGAGAAAAATAACATTAATTCCCAGAAAAAAATGAATGTTGTCTGGAGAACATGACTAAGTATCATTGTAAAACAAGTTATGAACTTATAACATCCACCTACCTGTAACCTAGCTAATTTTTAAATCTTCTTAAAACAGACCTCTTTAAACTGATAGAATATAATTACAATAACGAATAGATAAGTGTTTACCATGTGTCTATGCTAAATATAATACATTAACTCATTTAATTCTCATAATTCTATGAAGTTGGTCCTATTGTAATCCTGTATCTTATACATAGAGAAGCTGAATCTAAGAAAAGCCAAGGCTTGCTTAAGGTCTCATAGCTAACAAGAGGAGTAGAGCCAGGATTTGAACCCATGCTTGTTTGACTTCAAAGTCCATGTTCTTAACTACTAAGTTATACTGTCTATAACTGATATCATACTGGAGGTTTTGGGTTGAGTCTTCAAAAATTATGATAACAAAATTACAATTTAGCAACTGTAATTTAACAATCCTCTGAAAAGTAGAAACTACAAATAAACATAACACTCTGGCTGTTGTTGTCTAGAAGAACTTTCACACTAATGGAAATTTACACTAATGCTATTTCAAGTCTTCTTTGCATAACCTCTGTGCTCTTTCTCCTTATAAGTTATAGTAGCAGGTGTACACAAAAGTGCCAGAAAAAGTGTTGGCCTAAATTTAACTCCCAGTGCTACAAGCAACATAGAATGGCATTTATGAGTCATAGGATCCCAAAATGTAGATAAGACATGCTGCCCTCTAGTGATTCAACACCTCACATTTAACATTAAACAGTCTCATGTGTGAATGAGGAAAACCTTTTTTCATTATTAGAGAATGGACTCAAATCTTCATTTCATTTGTTTGTGACTGTCCAACTCCTATAATAAGAGGAATAGAACAAATAACTATTGTTTAAGCCAGGAATAAACTTTTGGTGTATAAGAGCTTAGAAATATATCCAATAATGATTCACTAATTCAAAATGGTTAAGGAAATGCCATCATGGAATATAGCAAAAATGATTACATTTTATGAGAGGAACTCATTCCTTAAAACATAATTCAAACCTTGCTTAATTCACAGGTATTTTCTCATCATAGGAATAAATGTAAAGAAGTGTTGAAATACATTACAACTATTGTTCTGTATTTCTTTTCTTTTCTTTTTTTTTTTAACTTGAGAGAGTCTCACTCTGTCACCCTGGCTAGAGTGCCGTGGCATCAGCCTAGCTCACAGCAACCTCAAACTCCTGGGCTCAAGTGATTCTACTGTCTCAGCCTCCCCAGTAGCTGGGAATACCGGCATGCGCCACTATGCCCGGCTAATTTTTTCTATATATTTTTAGTTGTCCAACTAGTTTCTTTCTATTTTTAATAGAGATGGAATCTCACTCTTGCTCAGGCTGGTCTCAAATTCCTAACCTCGAGCAATCCTCCCACCTCAGCCTCCCAGAGTGCTAGGATTATAGGCGTAAGCCACCACGCCTGGCGTATTTATATATTTTTGAGACAGGGTCTTACTTTGTTGCTCAGGCTGGACTGCAGTGGTATCATCACAGCTCACTGCAACCTCAAATTTCCTTGGCTCAAGTGAACCTTCTACCTCAGCCTCTCTACCAGATGGGACTACAGGCATGCACTATCATGACCAGCTAATTTTTTAAATTTTTTGTAGAAGCAGGGTCTCACTATGTTGCTCAGGCTGGTCTCAAACTCCTGGCTTCAAGCAGTCCTCCCACCTCGGCTTCCCAAAGTGCTGGGATGACAGGCATGAGCCACTGCATCTGGTTCATACTATATGTGTTTTAAAATCTATGTTATTAACTTCAACCTAAAGTAACTTTAAATAATTCACAATACCGACAACTCAAAAGTTTTTTGGGTCTCCTTTTTTTTTTTTTTTTTTTTACTGAGAAATGGTGTCGGTGTGTTGCCCAGGCTGGATCGTAGTGGCCTCATCATAGCTCACTGCAACCTCAAACTCCTGGGCTCAAGCGATCCTCCTACCTCAGCCTTCTAAAGTAGCTGGGACTAGAGGCATGCGCCACCACACCTGGATAATTTTTCTGTTTTTTGTAAAGCCAGAGTCTCATTCTTTCTCAGGCTGGTCTCGAACTCCTGGCCTCAAGGGATCTTCCTGCCTTGCCCTCCCAAAGTGCTAGGATTACAAGCGTGTGCCACGAGCTGGCCCAGGATTTCCTAGTTTTTTAAAAAGAGAAAAGGTATCATTTATTTTCAATAAACACATTGTTATCTAAGAACAAAAAAATGCTGAGACTATTTTAAACATGCTAAAATAATCGTGCTGAGTATATTTAAACAGTCCCCCGATAATGTTATCCACAATGTTAAGTTGGCAAATTGCTCTTCCATAGCTAGTACAAATGTAGAATTAAATAGACTTTAAATTCTGAATTCCAAATTAGTGAAATGAATTTTGCTAGGCTCTATTATAGTCAATAAAATCCGACACATTAAGTCTTACGAAACTAAAATAATTTGTCTATGGCCATACCACCCTGAACACGCCTGATCTTGTCTGATCTCAGAAGCTAAGGAGGGTTGGGACTGGTTAGTACTTGGTATGGGAGACCACCTGGGAATACCAGGTGCTTGTTAAAGATAAAAATAATTTTTAAAAAATAAAAAATAAAACTAAGATAATTCGCAAATGAGTGTAAAACCAGACATGAACACATGATGGCAGGTAACTACCTGCAAAACAGCTCAGTATCAGCAATATTTCTAGAAAATATTAAAGGATATTACCCCCTCTTTCTAAAAGATTCTACATTTTCCTAATTTATCAGTTAAGTAGACAAATAAATACATATTTTGGCATGATCTCTTCATAATCAACATGAAAAAATGTGAAAGTTTAAACAAGTTGAATAGCTGGTTGAACAACAAAGTATCTCCTTTTTCACTGTTTTATGGTATCACTGACATATAAAATTGTATATATTTAACATATACAACTTGAGGTTTGGATATCCCTATACATTGTGAAGTGATCACCACAATCAAGCTAATTAACACATCCATCACCTCTACATATTAAATAGTTACCATTTATGTATGTGTGTGTGTGTGTGTGTGTGTGTGTGCGCACAGTTAGAAGATTAAGATCTATCCTGTTGGCAAATTTCGAGTATACAATACAGTATTGTTAATTATCATCACCATGTTGTATGTTAGATCTGCAGAACTTATTCATCTTGAATAACTAAAACTTACAAATTATCTTAGTAATTCTTTGTGACCTAAGGAAACTTGAAAGTACCATGCCTCAGTTGTCTGAGTCTGGCTTTGTCCATTTTAATATTTTTTTTAATTAATGGTTTCAATAAGAGCACTGATAACCAACTATACAAAACTGACCAAACTAGAGATACAAAGCTGAGAAGGACAATTAATACATTAGATGTCAAATTAAAATTTAAAACTATCTTAATTCAGAATGATGACTCAGAACTGACAATTGAGAAAGAATAAATAGATAGATAACATCTAAACCTTGGGTTACAAAAGACAACTACACAGGAATAAATGAGGGAAGATGTGGCTTAACAGTAACAAACTAACAATAACAAAGAACTTAGAGGTTTTAGTTAACCATAAGCTCAACATTAGCAATGTTACAAAATGTAATCATTAGCCTTTATCATTAAAATGTCTAGAGTTTCTAATTCAAGATGATAGAGTACCTTCCAGTTCAGGAAGGTACTTCTGCTTCTTCCCAAAGGCCCATTGAAAAGGACAAAAAAAAATTTTTTTTAATGGAGAAAAGTACAGCATAACTGAAAACATGAAAAGGGTATCAGTGGACTTGAAATTTTAAAGCATTATCTTGAAATTGGCAAATATAGGATCAGGTAGGTAGAATAAGAACAATAACAACAACAACAAAATACACTAAGATTGGGCCAGGCGTGGTGGCTCATGCCTGTAATCCTAGCACTCTGAGAGGCCGAGGCGGGAGGATCGCTCAAGGTCAGGAGTTCGAAACCAGCCTGAGCAAGAGCAAGACCCCATCTCTACTAAAAAATAGAAAGAAATTAATTGACCAACTAAAAATATACAGAAAAAATTAGCCGAGCATGGTGGCACATGCCTGTAGTCCCAGCTACTCGGGAGGCTGAGGCAGAAGGATCACTTGAGCCCAGCAGTTGGAGGTTGCTGTGAGCTAGGCTGACGCCATGGCACTCTAGCCTGGGCAAGAGAGTGAGACTCTATCTCAAAAAAAAAAAAAAATACCCTAAGATTCTAGAGATAAAATGATGGTCCTTCCTGAGAATGTCCCATAGACGTTCCAAATTCCAAGCCAATAAACATTGTTATTCTATTTCTAGAACTTTATATGTATTATTTCATTTAATCCTCACAATCAGTTTATAAAATAGGTATACTATATGTCCATTTTGCAGATGAGGAAGCTGATGCTTAGACAGGTTATATAATCACACAGATAATAAATGATAATGCCAGGAGCAGAACCCAGATAGTCTGAATCTGGAGTCTGCACTTTTTTTCTTTGAGACAGAGTCTCGATCTATTACCCTGGGTAGAATACAGTGGAGTCATCAAAGCTCACTGCAACCTCAAACTCCTGGGCTCAAGCAATCCTCCTGCCTCAGCCTCCCCAAGTGCTGGGATTACAGGAATGAGTAGCTGGGAATACAGATGCATGCCACCACATCTGGCTAATTTTTTAAATTTTTGTAGAGATGCGGTGTCGCTCTTGCTCAGGCTGGTCTCAAACTCCCGGGCTCAAGCGATCCTCCCTTCTTAGCCTCCCGAAGAGATGGGATTACAGGCATGGGGCAACATGCTCAGCCTACTGGTTTATAATAAAGGATATTATAAAGTATATAGATAAAGAAATGGGTGGGGCAAGGTAAGGGGGAAGAGGCACAGATATTTTATGCCTTCTCTGGGCGTACCTGGAACCTTCATGTGTTCAGCTATCTGTTCAGGTTCTCTGAACCTAGTCTTTTTGGGGTTTTATGGACAACCTAGTCAAAATGTGATTAGCCTTTAGGGTGTAGGGCAGGACCCTCTCTGGAATGAGGGTCTTAGGACCCACAATCAAAAAGGTGAGGGAAGAGTAGAGTCCTGCCTTGGCACAGGTGAAGGTTACAGAGATTTTGTTTCCTGTGGCCTGTTCTTGAGGTTTAATATATTTAACATTATAACAAAAGACTATAACGAGGGCTATGGGAATTATAAACCAGGAATTGTGCATGAAAACCTATATATATATTCATATGTTACCACAATTTCCTATAGGGAATTTTGTGTATAGACATACTCTGCCCACAAAGAGTTCACAGTTAACCCTCCCATTCAAAGAAGATGCCTGTTTTGTAAGCGGTAAGCCAATATAGCATGGTAGTTAAGAGACTGGACTACAGCTGGCCACGGTGGCTCACGCTGTAATCCCAGGCACTTGGGAGGCTGAGGTGGGAGGATCGCTTGAGGTCAGGAGTTCAAGACCAGCCTAGCAACATAGTGAGAACTTGTCTCTAGGAAAAACTTTTTTAGATTAGCTGGGCAAGCTGGCACACACCTATAATGAGGAGGCTGAGGCAAGAGGCTGCAATGAACTATGAGTGCACCACTGTAGGTGACAGAGCAAGACTCTCTCTTAAAAAAAAAAAAAAAATAGGGAGAACAGACTCTGAAGCTAGCTTGCAAGGGTCTAAATCTAGGTTCTTCCACTTAACAGCTGTGCCTAGAGAAGCTACTTAATGTCTCTGTACCTTAATTTCCCCATCTGAAAAGTGGGGAAGATAACTGTATTTATATCATAAAAGCTGTTGTGAGGACTAAGTGAAATAATTTTCTATGATGGAGCCCCTGCAATCTAGCCTCGGTGACAGAGTGAGACCTTGTCTTTAAAAAAAAAAAAATGCCATTAAACAAGGGAAAGGAGATAAATTAGACGATGGCTTAGATATCTTCTAACCTTGAAAGCCTATCAAATCCTTAAGAGAAAAAAATTAATCAAATAAGATAAAGCAGATTCTAAAACAATGAAGTATTAACTGAAGTCAGATCAATACTTGGTTTAAATTCACCCCTGAGCCTCTGAAGGCATTTGTTAGATTCTCTTGATTTATGACTACTAACTATAAGTTGCCTCTCAATAAACTAAAGATATAAAATGAATTTAGATGTAGAGAGGGAGGTGAGTTAACTGATTTCTAAGCAATTTTAGTATCAAGTAACAGGTATAACAGAGCTACTACCTGAGTCTCAGTCATAGATTCAGCCCTTTCAATCCAGAAGCACAAAAATGGAAATGTGCAATATCCAAACAATTCCCAAAAAGGACCAAAACGTAACAGCTTCACATCAATAGTAGGCCAAGGCACTGCTAGCCTGCAGGGAAAAGCACATCAGCCTAATAGCCAGTGACAGCCCAGGTTAAGACACAAATGTGGTCAGGAACTTATTCCAAACCTAAACTAACTAAATGTATAGATTGATTAGGGGTCCTGCTCTAAAAAACCTAACCATTTAGAATTCTACATTAACAGTAATTTCCTCTGAAACAACCTGAAAACCCCAGAAATTAAGCCACTGCCCAGGGGTCTTCTGGTCTAGAAGTAACATGGACCTAAAGCAGACCTCTGGAGTCATACCTAAGCAATCTTTATAACCTGAAGAAATCAAAGATGAACCCCACCAACTTCTATGGAAAGCTATAGAAAAAAAGAAACTTTGGGCATGCCAAACAGAACCAAATCTGAGGTGCATATTATAAGCTTAAAAGAACAAGAACTACACATGTACACAATCCTTATCATGAGTCTAGAAGAAATTGCAAGTAGAAGATTAGAACAGTATAGGCAAAGCCTCTATTCCTAGAGTAAGACATTAAAAGTCTCAGGGTCCAAAAAAAAAAAAGTCTCAGGGTCCTCTTTCTCTTTCCTCCTGATACTGACAATTTTTTTCTCCTTGTTCTCTGTGGCTTTCCTTGCCACTTAACCACTTTCCTATCTTTTCTACTTGTTCCACTCTCATTCTACATTTGAGATTTTTAAAAATTCCTTCTCTCTGTTCTGTGTCCTACTTACTATCATAAACGACATTCTAATAAGGTTACAAAAGAAATTGTAGAAACAAACAAATATAAAAATAAGACTTTGACAAATTGTATTTGTTATAAATGTTGCCTTTTTTTCTGGCCTGTATATAGTCTCCTATATGTGTCAAATCATTATGCCTATGCTAATAGCAGAGAAACTATTAAAAAATACTCAAGTCTAATAAATGATGGTTGGTGACAATAGTAGGAAAAAGCAAAAACCAAAGTTAACAGAGATTTCATATAACCCTGACTACGACATAGACAGTAATTTTTAATTCTAATAGAAACAAAATCTTTTACCTAAATTCAACATATATAAGGATGTAGATATCTAAAACTGCAGCCACTTTTAGTATTTTATGTTCAGAAACAAATGTGGAAAAACTTAAAACTCCTTAACTTTTTTTAAAATTGAAAACAACAATCCTCCTCACACTAAAAAACACTTAAATTATTTTTGACAAAAAAAGATAGAATATAATTTGGTCTTATTTCATCCTTTGGGACATTTACAGAAGTTGAGAAAGCAATTTAGTCATTCCTTCCTTCCAACACTTTATTCAAGAAGTCTCTTGAAAGCACTTTCTGGGGCTGGAGGTGGTGGCTCACACTTGTAATCCTAGGACTCTGGGAAGCAACCAGCCTAGACAACAGTGAGACCTCGTCTCTACAAAAAATAAAAAATTAGCTGGATGTGGTGGCATGCGCCTATAGTCCCAGCTTCTCAGGAGGCTGAGCCCAGGAGTTTGAGGTTGCAGTGAGCTACGATGCCACTACACTCTAGCCCGGGCAACAGACCAAGAATCTGTCTCAATGCAGGGGGTGGGGAATGGGAGGGAGGAGCTCTTTTCTCTTTAAAATAGGAAACAAAGGTAATTGTATGTAATGTATGTACTGACTACTTACATCAAAAGCAATGAAAAGGGGGTCCAAGAACTATAATTACTTAAAATATTTTAAATGTGTGCCCCATTAGCTACATGCACGTTTCTCAGGTGGTAGGCGTTTGTCCCATTTTTATGTTATTATTTTTTCCTTCCTCCAACACTTTAACTGGGATTTTTTTCACCTAGAATATGTTTTTAAAATGATGTCACAGTCCTACCCATGGTAAGTGCTTGAATTTACATCTTAAGGACATTAAGTTCACTTGAAAAATATAACTGAAAGAAAAAAAGAAATATGATGGAACTTTTTATCTCTTGGCTATTTTTAAAAAAATATGTAACCTGTAAATACATGAGACATTTAAGCAAATGATTCTAAGAATATAAAAGAAAAAAATCATACATTTCATAAAAACCATATGAAATAACTATCTTACCAATATCATTTGCAAGAGAATTAGGATCAGGTGCCCCCAGGGTAGCTTCAAACTCCTCTTGGAGACGATAGGCTCTTTGCAGCAGAGCTTCAAGTTTATGAATAAATTCAGAACTAATAATATCCTACAAGGTTAGAAAAAGTACACACAGCAAATATTAGATTCTAATGTTAAAATCTAAACATTTCCCACTTTCAAATAAAAGGCAGGGAAAGTGAGGGATATAAAAAACTACTGTTAGGCAGTAGAAAGAGTACTGTAGTAGAAGTCAGAAGGCCTGGGTTCTAGCTGGGCCTTTGGCAAAATCATCACAGTTCTCAGGGTTTCAGTTTCTTTACCTATAAAATTAAGCAGTTAGACTAGATTAGGGGTTCTTTAAGGTCCCTGAACCAGAAGCATCATTATCACCTGGGAACTTGTTAGAAATGCAAATTCTCAGGATCCACTCCAGTCCTATTGAATTAGGAACCCTATGGATGGGGCCCCCAAATCTGTGTTTTAACAAGCCCTCCAGGTGATTTTAATGCATATTCAAGTTTGAGAACCACCAGCCTACCAACATAATCAGTAAGGACCGGTTCAGTAGCTACAATACTCTTTGACTTTTATGAATATAATGGCACTTAATCCCAAAACACAAAACAGACTTTTAAAAATTCCAAGCTGGGTGCAGTGGCAGCAGCCGGCAGTCCCAGCTACTGAAGAGGATGAGGCAGAAGAACTGCTTGAGCCCAGGATTTCAGGCTTGTAGTACCCTATTATCACTCCTGTGAATAGCTACTGCACTCCAGCTGGGTGACATAGTGAGAACCCAACTCTAAAAAAGAAAAAAAAAAATTCCTTTAGATATTCCTTTAGAATATCTGCTTATTCTTTTTTTTTTTTTTTTTGCCTTGAGACAGAGTCTCACTCTGTTGCCCAGGCTAGAGTGCCGTGGCGTCAGCCTAGCTCACAGCAACCTCAAACTCCTGGGCTCAAGCGATCCTCCTGCCTAAACCTCCCAAGTAGCTGGGACTACAAGCATGAGCCACCAT
>CAUYRT010033285.1:0-14482 GCA_963574885.1 Lepilemur ruficaudatus | reverse complement strand
ATATATAGAAAAAATTAGCTAGGCATGGTGGTGCATGCCTGTAGTCCCAGCTACTTGGGAGGCTGAGGCAGAAGGATTGCTTGATTGCTTGAGCCCAGGAGTTTGAGGTTGCTGTGAGCTAGGCTGATGCCACGGCACTCTAGCCCTGGCAACAGAGTGAGACTCTGTCTCAAAAAAAAAATGGATGTTAAAGTAACACAAAATGTTAGAGATTTACCATAGGATTTTATAAGGATGTAACCAGCTCCACAAGCAAGAAAATGTTTTCTCAATAATGTTTTCAGTTCTCTGATGTTTCAAATGAGTTTTCAGTGTTCACATTATGGCTAGGGCTGGCTGCTTTAAGTGACCTTGACAGTGTTAGGGTGGAAAAGGCCAGTAGTTGTTCACAGCGTGGATGAAGAAAGATTTCTCACACAGAGATTCAGATATATGAAAGTATAATTTTATCCTTTACAAGGACAGAGAGAGAGAGAGAGAGAGAGAGAGAGAGAGAAGAGTGAGGGAAGAGAGCAGAGAGATGGCGTGGCATCCCAAAGAAAGAGAAAGGAGATGATGCCAGCAGCAAGGCCAGGTGGCTTGTTGTTTTTATGGGGAGGAAGAGAAAAATAGTAATTGTTGTAATTAGTAATTAGCAGGCAGTCGAGAGATATGAAGTTCTCCGTCTTTCTTGTTTCTTCTGTTCTTGGAGGCTTGGTTAGCTCTGAGATGTAGGCAGGCCTATCACAGGGGATGTGATTTTTGCCCCTGAGATGTGGTTTTGGGCAGGAAATGAAGGCCTAGGGTTTACCCCCCTGCTGTCTGGTCTGGGAGCTTCCCAGGAACACCTTTAGGCCAGAGAAACAAATTCTAAAAGCATGAGCTGGGGAAATATAAAGAGAAAAATTTATATTTCCTTTCTTCTGGCTGTTTTCATGTTTGTGAAAACAGAGTCCCTGCAGGGGGCCTGCTAGTTTGGGAGAGAAACAGCAAGGACAGTAGGGAGAGCTCAAGATCGATCATTAGCTGCTATTAGAAAATTGGGAAATTCAAGGCTGCCCTGACAGACAGTGAGTTTTATGTCAGCCCTGGTAGCTTGGCAGCTACAGTCTCAAAATAGGTAGAAAATAGAGAGTTCTCGCTAAGATTTGCTGACCAGAACTTTGTAACTTTCTGTGCACTGATACATTTCTCTTTTGAGTTTCTTTGCCAGAAAAGGGCAGAACCTCCTTGCAGCCAGGAGATAGCTACAAAGCCTCACACCACCTGTTTGTCCGGAGACTATGAGATAAGCGACACTCCACCATAGATCATTGCCTAAAGACCCACTGAGCCTGCTCACAAGGCTGAAAGAATGACCAGTATTAACCCACAGCTCATTATAATACAAAAATCTCTGCTCTGGGAGGGACTTATCGGGCCTTTTTATGCTCATGGAACGTAGGTATTAGCAGGATTCCTCACTGTGCTGGTGTGCAGTGCACTCCACCCCATACATGTAATGATGCTCACTCCCCTCATGAATTATTCACTTTGCGTCCAGAAAAAAACTCTGTTGGCCAGGGGAAGCAGATTTGAAGCAGTTCATACCTCTCCCCTCCCAGTTGATGCATCCACTGAAATCAATCTTTCTTTCCTTGAATATCCTGTTGGCTCAGTAATTGGCTTTCTGTGCAGTGAGCAACCCTATGGGTTTGTTAAACTAGGAGACATAGAAATCCTCTAAAATAACCAGCTAAATGTCAAAATGTCACACCTTGGAGGCCAATCTAGCTAGGCATGGGGCTTTCTAATTTAGTCGGTTTTTCAACAGGACCACCAAACTCAGGGCAGAGCTCACGTTGAATTTCCTGTCCCCAAAAGAGAGAGATGCCACGGGGCCGAGTCGCACAATGCTTTCATGGTGCACTTTATTACACAGACATTTCTCTAAGTGTTTAAACCATACCCTTTCCTATCTAATGCACAGAGAAATGAGTAGCCTCTTGTAGTAGTCAGCTGCCTTGAACATTGCCATTCTTGCATAGCCTTTATACACACAAAGGTGAAATTCTCTCGTAATGCAAATTTCTGGTACCCAGAAGCCAAAGACATCAGGTAACACAACAAAACAGAGAGAGCCCCAAAAGCCAACCTGAGACAATCTATGTGCTTATTACCCTTGGGGTTCCATGAACAAAACCAGAAGCTTCTCCTAAAAAAGGAGTCTATGGTGCCTTTTCCTTTTCCCTTAAGGAATCCTAGGCTGTTAGAAAAATATTTTCACGTCCCCTCATGTGGCATTGGGGGTAGCAAGAGGAAGGAGGGGCCTATAGAAGTAAATAGAGAGACAGACAGAGTTCAGTTGACTGAGAAATTTTTATAAAGAGATGTCAGAGGCCTGAGGACACTATATATCTGTATATGAATGTTACCAAAAGTTTGTCACTTGTTCCTGAGGCCACATCAGAAGAATGAGAACAAGTGGTTTATGGAGAAGGAAAGAGAAATTTGTTAATTTGCTGGCAAATGAGGAGGTAGGCAGACTCCTGTCTTAAAGTACCAACGTCCTGCCTCTGAGCAGAAATACAGAGCTTTTCAGCTTCAGGCTATTGCTGTTCAAGCACAGTTGATGATTCTGATTTATCCCATCTTGAGCTAAGACAATCTAGTGATTTCCTTCTGGACAATTCCTGAAAGGGGTAGCCTTGGTAAAATAACAGGAAAACCCTCAGTTTCCTAATAACATCTAAAGATCATTCACGAGGTACTCTCCTTGCTCTCTGCTCTAAGCTAGCTCTCTCTCTCTCTAGCTAGCAGGCACCCTTCAGGGAGTCTGTTTTCACAAACATCTGAAAAGAGCCCTAAGTTCCTGAGAAGCTCCTGAAAAGTAAAGACAGTAAGAGAAATGCAGGGGTAAGAAGTAACATGAGGCAGGCGAAGTGAAGACCAGAAAGACTAGGAAGTTTAAAGAAAGCTTGAAAGTGGAGGACTTTGGACTCTTCACTGGCCAGTGGTGATAGAAGTTCAAGTAGTAGAGCAGTATCTAAAAGATCCATTCTGGGGTCTAATTTTATTTAATACAATGTTGCCCATGATGGCAACTAGGAAAAAGAAAAGGATGTTTTAAGGATGGTTATATGTGGAAATAGAAGTCTTGGAGGCCATCTCTGACTCAGATAACTATTGGAAGTCTGATCAGATATAAGGCATCCCCAAAATCTGAGTCAGACCAAAACTGAGTGATGTGGCCAGAAAATGGGTATCCCTCAGTTCTGATTCAGACTGTGTTTGACCTTGAGATCTTCCCCATAGCCAGGTGTGCCTGGGTCTGGGTGATGACTGATGGGGGCAGTTCCCCCCCAAGGAAAGAGTGGTTAGGAAGCATCTCTCCATGCCACCCTCCCACATGGTAGACCCAGCGCTGGGTTTCCCTTGACCAAACCACTCTCCACCCTGTGCATATGACCATTCCCAAAGTTTCCAGAGACCAAGAGACTCACTAAGTACCAAACTATATTGAATGTACCAAGAGGTAGATGTCCTACAAATGAGATCGTCCCCTCATGGTGGAGAAAAACGACTTCTCCCCATGTGGAGGCAGAGAAGTGACTCAGTTTTGATCCCCATACCGACTGCCAAATGTGAGGGTGGAAAGCTCCCTAGGTGCTCACTAGGTAGAATTAGATATTTCAGCAAGGCCACGCCTTTCAATTCCCTTGATCCATCTCCCACGGTACAAAGAGCAGAACCCTGCTCCTCCCTACCAATGTCCTGGGGCAGGGATGCAGGTTTTAATTCCCCCCAAAAGTAGGAGAGGTTTTACAGAGACAGAAAACATTTTTACCTTTTTTTTAGGCCATTCCCCTGGTCACATGTATATAGCCTAAACCAGTTTTAATTAAGTCAACTTTTGACTATAGAGCTCTTTAAAAAGTCCTTTTAATTTCCTTATTATCAGATTTTAGCTGGGACAAACAGCTGATACTGCTGGCTTTTGAATTTTTCTTTTCTTTTTCTTCCTTAAACCAAAGATACTTTTTAAGTTAAGCGTAAGCAAATTTATGACTTAACCAAGGACATAAGTGTAAGGTTTGGAATAAGAATAAAGAGGCCAAATGTGAACTAAACAAGCGGAGCGTTTATTAGCGCCCTTCCCGGCAAGGTTCAGGAGTCTGGAGGGAAGAGGCCTGAGAAGTCGGGCCACCCAGGGTTAAGGTGAGGGTTGTTATCAGGTGGTGGGGGGGAAAGCTTTAGGGTAGGGAGAGCTGAGGACTTTTCATTTGGTTTTGGGGCGGAGTGGGGCATAACAGTTCCAGGAACTGTATCTGGACAAGCCTTGCTGTTTGGCCCCGGCTGGGTGCCAAGGGCAGATGGGCGTATCTGAGCGCTGCCATTGCAGGCAGCAAAATGGGGTAGGGGTTTGGAAATGTAGGGTTGGGGGACGCCAGCCTTACAATAAAGTGTCTCCAAAGAGTTGGGAAGCAGTTTTTGTAAGCTCCCCAGAGACAGCTCAAAGACATGAAAGTTTTGCTAGCCACAAATGGAATATAGCTCACATTTCTGTCCAGCCTCAGCCTCTGGCGTCTCAGCTCACCTTCTACACCCACAGCTGGAAGAATACAGGAAATGAAAAGCTGTTTTTAGAAGAGAAAAGGTTGTTAACTAAAAAATGTAATTAATTAACTAGGTTTATGCTTTGGAAAAAGGGGAGCTTTATTTCTCATACAGGCTAACGACCTTCTGGGCTGTCCCTCCAGCAGGTTGAGAAGCAGAGCCCTGGCAGACACAGGCACCCATGCTTCAAAGAAGAGACAAAAGCAAACAGGGTTTTATGCTGAGCAAGGGGATCACATATGCCTGTGCACATACCCATGTAACTCTAAAGGAGGAGTCATAAATAGTTGCAAAGTGAAATTAGATGCCTGCAATTGTGCTTTACCTCTCCCCTCTCCTCATGGCTGGTAACTCAGTTGTAAAGTGTTTCTGCGTCCCTTGGCTAAGAAGGGTCTATTCAGTTAGCAGAGGGCTTAGGATTTTATTTTTAGTTCACAAAGGAAAAAATCATACAAATATCAAGCCAAAAGCCCTGATCTGGAATCAAACCCAGGTTGTGGCAGTGAAATTGCACAACTTTGAACAGCCTTCATGGTCAATCCTATACAGGATCAGAAGCAGGCACTTTGCACGTACAAAGCATTTTAACTTCTGTTTTAGGTCAGATTGTTGGTCTTCAATTTTGTCAAGTGGATTTTTAAGGCTAGCCATGACACTATGATGTGTCTTTTTAAAATTTTTTAAAAACCTTCCCAGCAGCTGTTTAGAATAAGAGATCTGTAAAATCTATCTCTATATACATTTTTAAATTTAGGAGTCTAAAGGATCCATTTTTTCTGGCAAGTGACAAATGCCTTCTTTTAGTTTTCATAGGGAACCAAACACTTCATGACCCTGGCTCACTTGAGGGCCGTTGTTCTCATCAGGGTGCCCATTCATTTTTTAAGGCTAGCTGGGTGCCTAGATCTTGCCCTGAAAGGGACTCAAGACTTTTCTTTATATCCATGATTGCCAGGACCAGGCAGTCCCCTAAGAGGGGTCCCTGCTTGGTCTCACCATGAGGAAGTATGTGTTCCTAGAAATCATGATTCATAGATTTGCTAAACTACAGAATACTGGTATGACAGTTCACAATTGCTTACTTTCTGGTTTTCACTAGAAATTAAAGATCCTAGGAGTTAGGAATCCTGTAGGGGCCAAGGGAAACTTCCTCTTTACCCTCTGAAGTCTCACTGAAACATCTACTCACAAAAGGCAGATTATTTGTAGAAAAAGCACACAGATATTATTATTCTATACATGGGAGCCTTCAGACTGAAGACCCAACCCACTGATGGGGTACAGAAGTTTATGTACCATCTTGAGTTTACAGAAAGAATGGGGGTGTGGATCCTGCCCAAAATAGGTTATGGGAGAGGGGAGAAGAAAACTTCTCTTCAGAGGCAATAAATGATTACTAGGGAGAATGGACGAATCTGGAAAGGGACTTGCTTGTAAATAGTTGTTTTTGGAGGCTGAGAGACAGACATTATTTTGTGAAAGGGTCTATTGAGGTGTGATTACAATCTTGGTCTCAGAAGGAGGGGAAGAAAGAACAAATTGTTCTTCTTAGTGGGTCCTGATGTCAGGCAAATAAAGGAACTTCAGAGAACTTCATCTCATGATTTGGGAGACACAGTAGACAGGAGGTCAAAGAGATGTGGAGGTTTCTTCCTCTGTCTAACAGGTCAAAGTGCCATATTTTGGGTTATCAGTTTCTGAGCCCCAACAATCCTAATTAATATATGGTAATAAACACTAGAAATAATAAGGAAAACAACTCAATAAATAAGAAAAGTAAGACATGTTTTTGGTTAAGTAAAGCTATGAGGTAAGAAGGATTTGTTTTTCTTAAAGGAAAAATAGAATGATTTTTGTCCTAAAGTAGAATGACTACTTCTTCTAGAATAGGAAAGAGGAATAGTACAGGAAAAAATTGAATGACTCTATTAAAGTTGTAGAAGATTTGTGAAAGAAAAATCTTGGAAGCAGAAATTTTATGCATGACCAAGCTGGCTAAGATTTGAATGGATTTATCTGTAAGTTATTTTTTTAAATGATGATCCTTAATATTGTAGGGGCCAGGGGCAAACTTCCTCTTTACTTTCTGAGGTTTTGCTGAAAAATCAGCTGATGAGAGACAAATGAATAGGAGAGAAGATATACAAATTCATGAGGGAGAATGGAGAGAACCTACCCCAACCGCCCCTGGGGCACAGAAGCTTCCTATCCCATGTTGTGGTTAGGGAAAGAATGGGGACTCAGAGCATGGCCCAAAACAGGTTATGGTGGTAAATCAGGTTATAGTGGCAAGATAGGTTATGGGAGGGAGAGGAGGAGGCTTGGCTAACAAAGTGGTCCTGCTATGTACATGAAACCTCATAGGAAGCCGTCCTCAGAGAATAGATGGTAAATGTTTCTTTCAGACCTTTGAAGGTGTCAGTCTCTGCTTTGGGAAAAGACTCCTCAGACTGTACTTTCCTCTAAACTGCACAACAATCAACATGGAAGAGAACTTGAACATGAACTCCTGACCTCAAGGGATCCTCCTGCCTCGGCCTCCCAGCGGTGCTAGGATTACAGAAGTGAGATACCACAGCCAGCCAGGACAGAGTTTTCATCTGGAGCACTGGTCTGCTCTTGAGAAGAGGCTGTGATAGGTTTTTCTTTACCTTTTGAGTGATCTCCCTAGAAAACAAAGATATTTCATCTTAATATAATTTCCTGTGCCTCATGTTATCTTTATTAGATCTTTGCTTTCTTAAGAAAACTGATACCTCTCTATGAAAAGAGTTAGTATTTTTCTGTAACTATGTAACTTTTTGTATTTTTATTTTAAACCTTTTAATATCAGCCTGGTTAAGTGGATAAATACTGTTTCACAGCAACCCATGATCTTATTTTAATCAAGGGTTTTAAACTTTTATATTTTTGACAGACTTCCCTAAATGATTCTAAATTAAGCCTTTTGACCTCAAAATAACTTTGAGAGTTTCCAGGAAATCCCTGAAATACCTCAAAAGAATTTATTCGCTTAACGTCAGTAACATAGCAACTGCAGATTCATTCAGAGTAGGTAGAAAAGAAAACAGAGAGATAGAGACAGCTTAGTGGACTTGACATTTTAACTCTATAGTGGCAGATTGACCACTTGGACTCTGAAGTTTCCTTGGCATAATTTTTCCATGAGTTTAAATGTGTGCACAAGAATTGGCCATAACCAGCTGGAGTCCTAGAAAACCGGGCATGCCTTTCAACTTTCTCATAGACAGCACATTTACATGCCACACACCAATACAGATCAATTAACATTCAAAGAGACATTCAAGGTGGTTTCAAACAAAAGCCTGGGGAGCACCAAATCAAACAAATGCAAATGAACTGGTTCTCAAATTGGGGAAGAGTCCAACAACCATTCCCCTCTCCAACAGGGTACCCCAACAAAAACAAGAACAGCGTGGCTTATCCTGAGTAAAAGCCCAAATGGAGAGGAAGAGAGTTCCCAGTTGTACATACTGGAGTGACTTACCCTACAAATTCTAAATTGACGTCACCTCCCAGAGATTCATCAGCTCCACGTCTATCTGCTAGGGCAGTCGGAACATTCCTGGGGAATTGGGGGGTGGGAGTGTCCCCCAAACAAATGATCCCAGGAGCTGCTAGGGACTTGCCCAACAATTCCCCTCAATGGGGCCGGCTGGCCATGAGGACCCACTCCTGGCTGGCTCTCACCACATATGTAACCAAGTTCAAGGTCATACCACTCACTACGGGACAGCCAATAAGTTGAGAAGCGAGGTGCCAGGGCAAGGAGAATGACTTTTTTTCAGAGAGCTAGCAAACTGTGAAGATGATGGATTAATGCCCCAAAGATTTCTTCTTTTTTTTTTTTTGTTTCCTTGAGATAAGGTCTCACTTGCTTTGTTACCCAGGCTGGAGTGCAGTGGCGTCATCATAACTCACTGCAGCCTACAACCCCTGGGCTCAACTGATCCTCCTGCCTCAGATTCTGAGCATGGTGCACCCCACCATGATTGGCCAACTTTTCTATTTTTTTGTACAGATGAGGTCTTGCTCAGGCTGGAAAAATTTTTCTTCTTTTTCAAGTTGTTTTCAAAAAAGTGCGGAGCTGCTTCCACTATAAACCTTAGGGGCTGACCATCCCAGCCAACCATACTGTTTTGAACTTGCTTTTTTTTTTTCTTAATATCTGGAAATAGATTTCCAACTAGGGTAGAAATTCAAGATTTTTATGCTCTGATGCTTTAGAATTTAGTGCAGTGTGCCTCTGAAAAATTTGTATGAATCTCTCAATAAAAGCTTTCAGTTGCTCTCCATCCTGAGTACGTAATTCAACCTTAGACCAATTACCTTTAGGAGGGAAACCCTCCAGTATTTCCCCATCAGGCCCCGAATGTCAGCATTTGGCTGAGCTACTTCCTGGTCATCTGTGGGAGTTCAGGGAGAGGATGTGGCCACCTGTTCCCTCCATGGATAGTGTTTTCTCTGGAGGCCTTCTGGCCTGCCCAGTGACTGCAGGACAACCATATGTGGGAAGTACACCCCTTAGCAGCGAATCAAGGTCCCTGTGAGTGTGATTATGAATGGCTACTAGCCTCTCCAATTCTTCTCTAAGTTTAGTAGGATCTTATGAAAGTGGAGGGCAAACGAGTTTTGTAATTCAGATCTGCTGCAGTCCAGAGGAAGTGAATTCTTTGTGGTGGGGGTCCTGGATACATTCTCAGGGGGCACTGCACAGGGAGGACTGGAGATGACAGTTAGATCACATAGCCCTGGAAAATAGGAGGCATCATATGGCACAGAAAATCCAGCTTTGCCTTGACTCTGTGACAGGCTTATCTCTTGTTTGTCAGCTTTTATGCCATTGACCTGTATGTGTTACTTTTAAATCTGACCTGAGTGCCTTCTGTAAATCTTGGAGGGGCACAGAAATTAAAGTAGGCAGTTGGTTATGTAAAGGATTTTCTGAAGAAATTGGGGGTGCAATAGTTTTAGGGGTTCTTCAGGAAGATTGCTGCGGAGTTGAGGCTGCATTTTGAGGGTGGTTTTGACCAGGGATCCAAAAGATCTTCTGGGTCAGGCACGATGGTTCATGCCTGTAATCCTAGCACTCTGGAAAGCCGAGGAGGGTGGATCTTTTGAGCTCAGGAGTTCAAGACCAGCCTGAGCAAAAGTGAGACCCTGTCTCTACCAAAAATAGAAAACATTAGCTGGGCATGGTGGCGCATGCCTATAATCCCAGCTACTCGGGAGGCTGAGGCAGGACAATTGCTTGAACCCAGGAGTTTGAGGTTGCTGTGAGCTGGGCTGATGCCATGGCACTCTAGACTGGGCAACATAGTGAGACTCTGTCTCAAAAAAAAAAAAAAATACAAAAGATCTTCTGGGAAGTCAGGAAAGAGAGTTGAGGATAAAGGGGAGTATAAATTGGAGGGCAGATTAAGGTAGGAGAGTAACAGAGGTAAAGGTCTGAAAAGGGACAAAATGTATTACAAGTTGTCTCTTTAAAACCCCCAACGTTTTTGAGAATTAAAATCTGCCTTCCTGCCTGAAGCCAGTAATCAAAGGGACAGAGAAATGTTCCTTGTTCTTTGTTTTCTCATTTCTTAAAGTACAGGAGATGGCTCAACAGAATTACCCAAACAAAGGTCATAAGATCATCTTTACCAGAGATAAAATTGACCAAAACCACCAAGTATAGTTAAACAACAATAGCCTGAAGCCATGCCCAACTGCTGAAAACTCCTTTAAAAGCTCTGTATTTCTGTTTAAAGCAGGGACAATCGTTTTTTAAGACGAGAGTGTGTCATCCTCCTCATTTGCCAGCAAATTAACAACCTTTTCTTTCCTTTCCTTCAAACTACTTGTCCTCATTCTTCATTCTCACTGATTCAGCCTTGAGGATACGTATTGATCTTTTGGTAATAAAATTTGGTGTCCCTGGGTGAGCCTGTTGGTGCCCTGGTGGAATGGCACCCAACTGTTGCCGGGGCTGGAAGAGGCTGGGAGCAGCCCCAGGTCAACCCGTGGGTCTTTGCCAGTAGGAGCATCATCTTTTTGGGGTGAGAGAGTGAGGGACCACCCCAGCAGCTGCTGGAGGCTGTTCAGCTCCGGGAAACTCCCATCTCTTCCTCCCCGAATTAGACGCAACTCCTCCCAACCTGAACCTTGTTGAGAAAAATGAAACGGATTTGGGAAGAGTCATGATGCCTCGGCCTTTTGGTAAGTTCCCCGGTGTGCACACCAAGAACCTTGACTCTACCCATTTGGGGAAGGTTGTGAACCTTCCAGCCCTTTGGTAGGGCATCTGTAAGCCCCATGGGGGTGGAAGTCACCATTGAGCAGAACTAGGGAACCTAGGGATTCATCCTCTTTGGGGTTAGGGGAATTTGGTTCTCTTTTGTGCAGTTCGCATTTGTTTGGTAGGCTTGGCATTGAGATTGAGTTAGGAATTCCCTGCAAAGTGTCTGCTTGTCAAATTGTGTTTGTTGTTATTGTTTGTGAGTTTGGTTTCAACATGGGAAGCTCCATTTCTAATCCATCTGACAGCGCCTTGGGGGGAATCTTGGCTGAATGGTCAACTTATAGCTATAAGCCTACATCTAAGGAGAGAATGTGTTTTATTGCAATACTGCTTGGCCAACATACATGCTGGAGTGTGAGGAGAAGTGGCCATTGAATGGAAACTTAAATTATTATAGTGTCTTACAACTGGAATTATTACTTGTCAAAGGTCAGGTAAATGGGACAAGATCCCATATGTACAATCTTTCATGGAATTACATAATAAAGAGGCTGAAAGGCTTGGGACAAAGTTACTGGTACAAAGGAAACTTCCACCACCAGTGTGTGAGGATAGTCAGAACTTGGATGATAAATTGAGAAGGAATTAACCAGATTGGATCTCATGAACCCTTTCAGTCCAAACCTCACAGAACCTGCTCCCCACCATTGGCTCTCCTATACCCCCCTCTGCTGGTGGATGGGCCCGTGGTTGGAGAGGGCACGACTGAAACTGATTCATCAGTCCCACACCCACTGGGTTATGACTCAGGAGTGGGAATGGTCTCTCTTTTCAAGACCTGGCAGGGAACTCAATATGGCCAGAGGGCACTTGTAGCCGGGGCCGGGCACTTGACACTATGGCAATACGCGATAGGGGACTTCACAAAAGGCCCATTAAGATCCCCCTGAATTTTTCAAATGCATATATCAGGCATATCAGAAATATATAGATGAGGATCCAGAGGCCCATGAAAATTTGCACATGGTTAATATGACTTTTATAGGACAGAGTGCTCCAGATACAAGGAGGAAGCTACAGCGTGTGGAAGGGGCAATTGGCTCAAATCCCTTGCAGTTTGTTGATATCGCCTTTAATGTATATATGCTAGAGAAGAACAGAAACTGTACCTATGTGTGTTCCGTTAGCTGGGCCAAGCAAGGGTCCTTTGAGATAGTCAAAAGGAAAGGGCTTCTTTAAAAAAAAAAAAATGGAAAGGGCAGAAAAGGCTGCCCTAGGCTGAAATACAATCAGTGTGCTTTTTGTAAAGAGGAAGGATGTTGGGAAGAACACTGCCTGAAATTGCAAAGGGCTCCAGGTTACAAGAAACGCCTAGGAGAGCAAATAGTTTTTCAAGTCCAGGACTCAGATGACGAAATGTGGGCCTAGGGCTCCATGTGTCATTAGTGTCTCCAATCCAAATATCCCCACAGGAGCCTCAAGTACAATTGACAGTAAGGACTTGATTAGTGGACTTCTTAAATGACACAGGAGCGGCACCACCACCAAGTCACACAGGCAAAAGCAGTTTGGGGCCTCTGTGATCACTGCCCTGGCCCCTGGGCAGGCGTTCCATTAACCAGGCTGGGGGCGGTGGCCAGGCAGTGGCGAGGCAGCCATCGGTGAAGCAGCAGCTGAGGAACTCGTCACCGCTGGCCCACCAGGCAGGCCCCAGGGAGCTGCCACCAGAGCTGGGGCTACTCCACGTGCCATTAGTGACAGTGTACTAGACATACACCTGCCGGTGCCAAACCCATCTAAAGTGAGATAAGGTGTTGATGCTTGCCCTCCTTCGGATAAGGGTAGGCCCTAGAAGCAAGCTTAAGTTAAACCCCTATGAAATAGTTTATGGGAGACCTTTCCTAGCTCCGTGAGGTAAGTATAGTAATATAACCATAAGCGAAGAAAACAGAGTAAAGCAATATGTCAAAGAAGTCAAATACTAACCACTATGCATGAGTTTGCCTCTTTCAGGTCCCTGTCCCAGTTGGAAGCACCTTCACCCTTTAAACCAGGAGACCAGGTTTGCCTTAAGCCTGGAAAGGACAAGGACCCAAACAAGAACCAGTGGAGAAATGTGAGGGACCCTGGGAAGATGGAGAGACAACTCCTTAATGAGGGTTTCTCAAGTTATTGCCTCTTCTGCTGGTCTGCCTTGCTGCTGGGTTTGTCTCTGTGACTAACAGCTCTGTACTCAGAGGTCCCATGTTTCTTTCTCACCCAGCTTTGTATAAGACAGTGTACAAGGCGACAGGAAGGACCCACAGTCCTGCTGGTGTCTTACATGCCAACCAGGGTAAAATCTGTCTTAGCAAGTACCCTCTCTTTAGTCCTGTCAGTCCCTACAGTTGTAGGGATACAGCATAGGGTCCTGGATGCGATCTTGGACAATAAAGAGGACATTGGTTGACAGGCTGGGGAAATTAAAGTAAAGTCTGCATTTTAGTTAAAAGTATTACATCAGTGTGAAATTCCTGGTTTTGATACTGTCAATATTTCAAATATTGTTGATAATTTTTGAAGCAAGGTGATGGGTACATCAAGCTCACCACACTGTTCTTTCTACGTTTGTATATTAGACAATTTCCATTAGAAATGGAGAAATCACAGATATGCATTGAGCCCCTGCCATATGCTGGGCTCTGTAGTCAGACACGGGGACAGGGCAGCCCTGCCCTCAGGAGGTCACAGTGAGCAGGGGAAAAGCAGACGTTGAACACAGAATGTGGGAAGAGTGATAGGACAGAGGAAGGACAGAATGCCTGCGAGGAGGGGAGAAGAGCATGTTCCAGGCAGAAGAAACGGTGCATGAAGGGCCTTGGGCTAGAGAAAAAGGCCAATATGTTCCCCATAGACAAGGATCCGCCAGTGACCCCAGGTAAAGCAGCTGAGATCTTCCTACCCAGGGCCAGGACAACTCTGCTAGATTCTTCCAGCTTATAGAATTTTGCAACAGCATTCATCATTGAGTTCTTTTTACAAACGTAGGTGCAATTTCCCCATTCTCTCTCTCAAGTCCCCTTCCCTGACAACACCCTCATAGGGCACTGTCCTCCTTCCCTCACGAGTTTTCTCATCTGTCCTAAAACTGCAGCCTATTTAAGGAGATCCTCCTTAAACAGTGTTCAAAGAAACTTGGTCCCCAGGCTCCTTCTGACGCAGCCAAATAGATTTGAAATCCCTTGTTGTGCATTTTTGGATAACCTTGAAATGAAACATTGTTGACTGTCTTGCTTTCTAGTCCAGCATGCAACTCTGGAGCCTTCTATGCTGTGGGGGTGGCTGTTCCGTGTTGGGCCCGCCCAGCTCAGCAGGCAGGAGTGTGCCAGCATTTAAGCAGCTGCCACACAGCTCAGGAGCTGGCCTGGAGGAGCTGAGCAGAGACGCAGCCAGGACTTAATTAGGTTAGTACCGACTTTAAGAACCTTCCTAAATGTTCTCCTGTCTGCTTCACTAGGAGAGGCTGTTTAAATGTGTTACTTTGTGTGGGTACTTTGTGTTCTTATTGTGCCTTCTTAGTGTGCTCAGGAGACAATTCAAGCATTGCTTAGTAGTTCCTGAAGGACATGGCTTTAAACAAAAATAAGATTCAGGAATTTAGAAAACAAGGGCAGTGACTTTGAT